>JAGGAV010007777.1:0-49112 GCA_017657295.1 Termitomyces sp. DKA64
CTTAGTCAATAGGTTGTAGTCAGTGGCCTCCAGCTTAGTAGTCATAGGTACTTAGTCATCAAGTAGCCTTGTAGTATAAAGGTGGACCTGGGGATAGAATATCCCAGTCCAGACAATAGCATTGCTTCCAGGTTTCTTCACTAGCATGACTGTGAGCTTGGCCAGTGCAGCCCCTTGCCTTATGCCTCACCCTCCACCCTTGCCTCTTGTTGGATGCCTGCCTCTTGCTCACTGGCCCTTGGCCAGCTTGCTTGCCACCTGCCTCTTGATGTGAGTGTCAGGTCATGAGTGGTGGGTTTGGTTAGGACTATCCATGGCCAACATCCCCTTACACTGCCCTCCCCTCCCAATACCATTGTTCTCTGTTGATGACAGTCCCTTCAACATGCGGCTTAGTGGAATGTCTCCCAACAGGAGGAACAGGTGGAGGTACATATTTTAAAGTGTGACCTACACAGGACTGTGGACTGTTTCCTTCTGTATGTTCATCCTATGTACAAGGTGTAGACATAGTAATTTCCATTTTCTCCTCCTACTTGCCCACACCTTTCAGTTGTAACAATCAATGGATCATTTACTGTTGGCAGCCAATAGTGTTTCCTGTGGAAATACCATGTTATCCCATTTCTTGAACAGATTTTTCTCCTGTTCCATTGTCTGGAGCCTTTTTGTATAAGAACTACCCTTTTAGAAATGGGATAACATGTTTCTTGTGCAATTTTTCTAATGGCAACAGTTTTCAGTGCCAGCAGTGATCATTATCCTTTGACAACCTTTCAAAACGAATTTGTTTATAGTCTGCTACTCATTTCCTTGTCTATACATTCTGTGTCCTTCTACATGTTTTACGGGACTCTCACTCGTAACGCTGCAGAAGGCACCATCGGAGGGGCCCCTATTCGACCTCTCCCGATCACACCCGACTCTGGAACATCGTGTATAGGCATGGGAAAAATGTATTGTATTATCTTCTATGGAAGTCCGCGCGTGAACAGAGCAAAAAAAAAATTGATACGATTCGACAAGTATAGGATTTGCAGTCTAGAATTCACATACAGTTATCAAAATGAAATATCAGCAAACTATGGTCGTGGCACTATCAGCCTTCTTCGCCCTTTCACCTTCCACAGTAGTTACATTCCACCAACAAGGGGGTAAGGGCAGAGCCTGGTTCGTCATAGAAGTTCAGAAGAGCCCAACCACGTATACCATGGTTCTCGGCAGTATGTTTCTCGTCAAAAACAGGTCCTGAAGCATGCCTTTGTAAGTCCTCGGCGAGATTGTTCAGAAGCCACTGAACAAATCTACTATTGATCCCTTCTATCCCAAGGCCCATTTTTGGCCATCCGAGCCCTTTAGCGATGACGGGAGGAAGAGCCAAAGGGAAAGAAGCAGCCGAAAGGAATGAAATGGAAAGTGTAGGCATAGGTGAATCGCTAGGCGGAGCTAGCAGGTTCTCGGATGCGAGAGCAAACTTCTCTGGTATTTCTAGGAAGGACGGCAGAAGGTACCTATTGAGGAATCTGAATCACGAACTTAACTTCTTTATTGATAACGGGTATAGACTTACCAGTCATGCGTTCTTACGAGAGTATCTTTACATCGCCAAGTGAAGCCAGACTTCTTACTGTCGGGCCATCTTACAGGATGAATCCCTAAGCCTTCCCAACCACCCTCCCATCCTTCGCCATTTCCACCAAAACGGCTGAACATAACAACCTTGCCTCGAACTTTGCCAAGAGTTGGTATGCGGTTCTCTAAATACCACATTTCTCGCCCTCCTGGTCCATTAGATATCTCTTGGTGAACTAGGCGAGAGAATTCAAGGTGAGAACTGGTCATAAAGTCTTCTTGCTTAATTGACATGACAATCGTCTCGCGACAAGTAGATGAACCTGTAAGAAAAGTGTGAACGATAGATAAAATTTCCTGGAATGAAGTGCGTTGTGGGTATATTCCGTGGTATGCGACGAGTCTAGAATTGATGATCGATAGTCGGATATCTAAAACCCGGATTCCTGAACGAAGTTGGATATCTAGGGGTGTCGAAAGTTCTTGACATTGAGAAATGGGCCATCCATACAAAGCCATACTTCATAAATTCATTTGAGGTGGTTTGGAAGACGGCCGCAGTAAAGACGTACATACGTATCATGTGTTCCTAGAGAAATGTATGTCAATGAATGGTCAAGGCCGACTTTTGCTGGGTTGATAGATTGTTTCTAACCTGGGAGACAGAGAGATGACAACGCCGATGTGTCAGGCATGTCCGACAAGAATGACGACAAATCTCGTCGAGGTATTATGTATAGTCTACAACACGTCTTTGTAACCTACGAAAGCTTAGTCTATGATGTGTAGAATCAAATCAGAACTTTCACCAACTCTGCTGGCGTATATTCTCCATGGACATCCATCATGGAGGGGTATGATGTGCCAATGCACACTCCGGGCCAACGATAACTCAATGACGACTTCGTCAGGCCATTCCTTTGACGCAGAAGCATCATCCTTTGAGCCTAAGGAAATGGTATTGGGTAACAATGAGACGGATTTACAGCCATTCGGTAAGTCAACAGTCAATGAAGGATATGAAGAGCTGAGAAGTGCGATTTCCAGGTCGGAGTTCAAGCTCCTGCTATGCTTGTCGTTCAAACGGCAGGAGATGTCTCTTTGGGTGAAGTTTAGGAGTTCCAGGCGCATAGTGAGTGGACTGGTTAAAGGTGCTCTATTCCTGGTCAGTACAAGCAAGGGTCGTTCTTGGCAGTTCACCCGGCTCGGGTCACAGAGAGCTCGTCGCGCGACACGTGAACATGACGTGAACGGTAGTCGAAAACATCATCCCTGATTTGACATATTCAACCACCCACAACATACGTATTCTGGTTCCGCCTCAGTAGATGGCTTCCCACCTGTCAGAACGCCAAAAGAACGATCTGTAAGTTCCAGTACACGTACACGGATATCTTGATCTGATGTCATGAATCAGCCATAAATCCATCCTCGACTATCTACACACCGCTGGTTTCTCGAAGACGTGCGACTCGCTGCGGCAAGAGGTCCCTGACTTGGTACGTATTGCTTAATCGACATTTTCCTCATTGGTACTCATATTCTTCTCTGAGGCTGACTTTATACCAGATCCTACTTCAACAACCAGTGGTCTGTTGGTCAAGAAATGGACGAGTGTCATCCGTATGCAGAGGAAGGTAAACTCGTGTTTCAGGGCGTTTGTTCACTCAGCCTCTCACGAGATGCGCAGATTTTAGAGCTTGAATCGCGTCTCTCAGCTGCTCAAGAGGAGTTGAGCTCACTCTCAATCGATGGTGCCAAACGGACGAACAAGGATTGGCTACCGACAGATTCGCCAAAACGAAATCTTACCGGGCATCGAGATAAGATCAATGCAGTTAGCTTCCACCCCCATTATTCAATTTTAGCTTCGGCTTCAGTCGATGCCACTGTGAAGATCTGGGATTGGGAAACGGGCGAATTGGAGAAGACTTTGAAGGGACATACGAAGTCCATCACTGACTGTGATTTTAATTCGGATGGCAAGATGCTGGGTGCGTCCTCCTATTGACCAAATAATCACGTACCGATTTATATTTCTATAGCGACTTGTTCGCATGACCTTTTCATCAAGCTATGGAATGTGATTGAAGATTATACAAATTTTTCCACCCTGCGCGGCCATGAACATTCGATATCATCGGTGCGATTCATTCCAGGAAACACCCGCCTTGTCTCTTCAAGTCGAGATCAATCTGTGAGGATTTGGGATGTTCAGACCAGGTACGCTTATTAGGCCGAGAATTTCCATGTGTCTTTTTTATTTGAAGATATCCCAGTCACTGTATCAAAGTCATTAAGGCACACGATGAATGGATTCGTTGCGCGAATCCGAGCATAGATGGGCGACTACTTTTGACATGCTCTGATGATCATGTAGGCCTGATTTGATGTCTTTGGCTGCCTCCAATCCAATCATGTCTTTTAGACTGCTCGTATAACAGAGATAGAATCAGGGACAATGAAGGTGGAAATGCGCGGTCACGATAATCGCGTGGAAAGCGCCATTTTTGTCCCGGCAGCTTCGATCCCTGCAGTCCGAGAACTGGTCGCACAGGTACTCTAATTACACTGTTCACCAGAACCAGCTCAATTCTTCTTAGCCGGCATCCGCTGCCTCCGCAAAATTGGACTTGCTCGCCGTATCGTTTGTAATGACCGCTTCGCGTGATAAAACAATCAAGCTCTGGGACTCTATACGGGGTTTTTGTTTATGGACCTTCGTAGGTTGATCCATTGTAGTATTATTAGCATTCCGGTGACATGTGTAGGTGGGACATGATGGGTGGGTGCAAGCCTTGGCTTTCCATCCAGCAGGTAAACATATGCTGTCTGTCGGAGATGACCATACCATGCGTATTTGGGATCTTAGGACGGGCCGGTGTACTAAGAAAGGCATGGACGAGCGCACCACTTGCCTTTGTCTGTGCTGACGATATCGTCTAGTTGAGGCTCACAAGCCTTTCACGCAATGTCTTTCTTGGGGTCCTGCACCCGTCACGGATGGAAAATCCGACGACGGCGAGAGGTCCGTCAACGTGATTGCTACTGGAGGTACAGACCAGGTATAGTTTGTTTTTGTTGTACATTCTTCAGTCTTCGCGCTAACTATAGCTCCCAGCTCGTGAAGATTTGGTGCCCTTAAAGTGACTCTAAGAGCACCTGGTGGGGGGTATTTCGCGTCTGATCCTCCATCCCGTCAACGCGCGACGCGTCGCTGTTGTTTCGTACTACCGGGGCCCAAAACGGATATGCAAATTTGCATATTGACAGTTCACAGTTTTCGCGGGTTGAAGGCCCATCTTACACATCATATAATGTCATTACATACCCCAAATGTTGTTTGTTTCAACCTACTATATAGCGCTCAGAGATTATACCTAATTATTGTCTTTGTAGCTCATAGTATTTACCGCGAGGGAAACATGGAGAATGAAGAACGCCTATGCAAAGCCAGTCTGGCCAGACCGCATCAGCCCCGCCTGAGTTCAGTCATTAGTTCGTAGTGAGCAGAAAAAACTTAGAATAAAATAATACAAAAGGTTTGCGAGAGGCACGACCCACTACGCGTCTGACGACATGCCCTGGTCTCCGAAGACTAACTCGGCAAGCCCTGCAAATTGCGGAATTGCTTCCCTGGTCTGTCAAGAGCAGATTATTCCGAGTCCGCGTCACTCTTTACAAAGCGAGGGACTGTGGAAACCAAGTTTTCTGGAGGGGACAGCCTTGAACCAGCGCACTGATGGGTTGAGCCGGTGAGAATAACCACTCGCATTCCCGGGTTGCGGCCATTACAACCGTTACACCATGGGACCTTATCAAGTTGTATATTGCTACCCCTCAAGTCCCTTTTCATGAGTCCAGTCTATCCACTCTCGCTTTCTTTTCTTTTTTGTCTGCCATGTCTTTTCTCCTCTCTCCATCAATAGAGATATATCGATGGAGTCTCCGGCCCGTTCCGCCATTTACCTGGTTTGGCAGCCCACTCAGCACATTAGACGTTTTAGGTGCTGTTCGACTTTGCCTTATCCTTCGGCAGCTCAGGGAACAATTCTACCGGCAACATGTCGCCAAGAATGGTGTCAAGGGAGTTGAGAAGAAGTCCTTCGCAAAGAGTCTCGCTATAACCCTCACAGTCGTTTGTGGAGGTGAAGCGGTAGTCGGTACGTATCGTAGTCGATGGCCTATTCATTGCCTCGTGTTCTTACGAAATGGCATGAACAGCCCCAATGCTCGGGATCCCGCCGTCGTACATTATTTCGGGAGCCGTGGTAGGACTCTTTGGTGCCATTCAGGCCACGATAGATGCTCTTCCTCTTGTCCCTGACATCACTGCCAGGCTTGAGCTTCCTCTCTCTATCCTCGACGGCTTTACGCGTGCATTCCTCCTCTGTGACCTCATTCCACCGACGGTCATAGCACACGCGTCTCCCGTAATTTCCAATTCTCCTTGGTCCCTATTGGCCACGTCGTTGGTGAGTATTCCTTTGAATAATCCTCAAACATTTCTTTCGATTTATGACGTAATTATCACCTCGCCACATTAAGCTCATGGCGAACTCGGGTTTCTTCCTTGTGAACATGTTTTCTATGCTCGCACCGACACCTTTCGCGTTGACCACTCCCGCAGAACTCCAAGTCAATGGCTGGACAACTGTGGATCTGTGGTGTGCCCCCGCCACCACCGCCCTCTACGCGCTTCTGACACACGCTCAGCCTTTCTGGGCGGATCTTCATGGTGTGATTACAACATTTCTCGGAGGTGCCACCAGTGCCAAAATTGGCGAGGCCGTTGATCCGGAGACTGCGCGCGCAGTGTGTGCGCTGCTACTTTCCGGTCTGTTCCTCTGCCGAACAGTCAAGAACTTTGATCTGTGGAAATTTCTCATCAAGACGCAACCTAAAGTCGAGAGTGCGTTTCCAGTATTTCTCCTTGGGGCAATATTTATCAAGATCTGACATCTTTTCTCTGACAGAATCGAAAGTCCAATAGACAAGTCGTCTGATCATCTTCACCACGCTCTTTGACAGCACGATGACCTATTCGACGAATAGAACTTATGTCCAGGCTTGCTTAGAGTAGTAGGCCTAATACAAATGTGTCCATACCACGATACTTAACCCTACCTCAATGCATATAGTGGATCGGATTGACAAATATCAGTGATGCTTGTTTGAAGCATCGATTAGAATCGCGTCAGACCAACCCTGACAAATACCTTTCACAAGTGACAATTGATTTTTGGCCACCGCCCCCGGGTACTGTACTCATGATACATCAACAATCAGTGAATGGTACATATCTATGCATCATCGATCATTTGTTAAATGAGAAGAAGTTTGACCTTAAGTACTAGCTTTTATGGATGGAGAGGTCCTGAACAACTCATCACGAGATCTTTTGGAGCGCACACGAGGCGACATACGATCACTCTGGACTCTGGAATTAGAATGTAGAGTGTTCATTAGGATATTAGTATTATGGAAGTCTCCGTAATATGCGACAGTATCGGAAAACAAGAGGGTACAGTGGCACAGAACGAACCGAACCGAGCAGTAGCGTTGTAGAATTGGTAAAAATTCAAAGAACGCACGACAAATTCGGCAGGGGATGTCATAGTCTGAAGGGTCATCGTAGAGGAACCTGAATGACTGCGGGACTCATCTTCCAAATTAAGCCGAGTGGGGGATCAGCGTGAGGCGGTAACACAAGTGTAAACAGGTATTTCGGAAAGTGCCAGGTGTCAGACGTGGAAGGGTCGTCTTTTCTTACATAGTAGGAAAGGGTCCTCTGGATGGGAACTTGATGCCCAAAATTAGCACTAGCGGATCAGAGGTGGCGACAGAAAAACGGAAAAAACGGGTGTCATGGATTCGAAGTTGAAAGGGTCATCATGAAAGATTCACGGGACCCAAACAATGAGTCAGAATTTTGTATAGAAGTGGCACACACGAGGCAACGATTGCAACCACTTTCCGGCAGGGGGCAGAGGCCTCATGGGGTATGAAGACAGGTTAATGAAAACAAGAAACAAACACAGTCACTCGACACTTTAAAGGAGTCCATAGAGCCATCAAGATATATTACTGTAACATGCAGCACAAATAAGATGCAGATGAGTAAAACGCAGAGCAGTAATATATGATGATAAGTGAGGGGTATATCAGCGGTGCATACACCTGGATCAAGATATTATTATATAACAGAGTGGGGATGCGACGAAATAGCCAAGAATATCATAGATTATCCTGAGATAGCACAGGGCGTAACGACGAAACCAAGAGCCTGCTCACACACAGGGCGTGGTGTTGCCTCAACTCACCAACATTCTCTTGTAATAGCCGTTACAACCTCAACAGTCTTTCCAATTCAAATCAAGGGACACCCCACAATGATAGCCAGCAATCAAGCACATGACGCTGACCCAGAGTGGGTGGTGCAAAAAATGGGGGCTAAAAGCACAATTCGAGAGGGTTGCATAGGGGGGGGGGTCAAAAGGGTGACTAACAGTCAGCCAACCCTTTGGTGCTCACACAATCGGAGGAAGCTCGACAAAGGCAGCGGCACACGACCTGGGAGGGCTAGTGCGCATGCCCAAAGGAACGAAGGCGGCGAGGAGTTTCTGATGTCTCCAAGGAAAGCGCGGCACTACAATGAGTGCTCCCATAACGGGCCACATCGGGTGCCGGGAGGCGCTCATGGTGCCTCTGACGTGGAGACGACAAAGGGCAGTGGCGAGACGTCATTGGAATCATGGAGATAGCATCAACTAGCCCACTGTAATCGTCGGTAAGATCATCTGGTTGGGAGTCTTCAGCAGGCAGATCAATGGGTCGCTTCATGTGGGCGACGAGTTTGTCATCGATCTGCACAGGGAAACGAGCAGATTTGTAAAGGGAATCATCTTTGATGATCGAGCAATCTCCACAGCACAAGGTCGCGGAGTCAACATCCGGCACGTCTTCGTCTTCCGCTAGTAATGGGTTAGCGAGTGAAAGGAGAGGCCCCTCGAGTATGCTGTCAATAGAGTCCAGCAATGATGGAGGCTCGGCTTTCATGCTGAAAGGGAGCAAAAGAGAAACCTCGAAATCTGAGTGATTGCTCAACATGTTCTATGGCTAGCTTTCACGTTGAGTAGCACCGAAAAACACGAGAGACTCACGATGGATTATAGTTATAGGCGGTTTTAACGCAAAAAGAGGCTTCGGGATACAAGTGTATGATGTGGTCGGGAAGCAAGAATGGGAGTGGCCACCCTGAACCACTCGAGGAGGATTAAATATAGACGAATCTCGTTTGTCGAATTTCCCACATCATCACACCCAAACAACTGCAGCACAACACAAAGCGGCGCCGCTGAGTAGGCCTGTCCACGTATACATTCTGGCTTGGCCCCACTTCCATTCGCGTGCGATTCCGTTAATTTGAATATTCAGCTGATCACACAGAAGGGGACAATGGTAACAACACGTCGGCGAATGCCGTGAGCTATGCGCTTTGATTTCCTTTTCGAGATCTCGATCCGTCTGATTTCTTTTGTCCAGAGGCCAGCGTGATAACATGAAGTGGGCCTCGTGTCTCTATTTCAATAATTGTGCTCTTTCGACCAGGGAACCTCACTCTTGAAAGGTCTGCGAGAGTACAAGTTCACGTATAGCATCATATCTTCATGCTTGATATGTACTATGGTTGTCTTTTTCGCTATGCAGCGCCTGCTCCTGCTCTCCCGAAGCTTAAAATCCTTTCTCGTTAGCCATGGCCGAGACTGACTCCAAGACATTTTCCGATGATATACCGAGTATTATGTGGCAATTCGGCATCACTTTGATTACCCAGATCACTTTGCCAATGCGGAACACGTTTTATCGGGATCTAGACTATCGAGGAAAAGCTATAGGAAGACCATAGAATCTCAGGTGGAACTTCAGAAATAATATTCGATGACTACATAATTACGCCCTTGGTCTGAACATGACTACCAAGCTTTGGGCCTGGACCATTCCAAGGCTAATGATACAGAACTTCGAAACAACTGGTCACCCCATGTCTGGTAGTAGCTGTTTCGCATATAATACACCATCTCGGGAGAGAAGAACACAATAGGCATGGCGCAATCGCAGCATTCAGCCCGTCTAGTATTCTCCCCAACTCTAGTGCCCTTTAACAACGGGGGACCGCCGAGAAGACACTCTTGTCTGCTTGACTTTCTCAGCCACCTTCGACTTGGTAGGCGAATGGAAACTCGGAGCGGTGGAAGAATAATCCCACTTGCAATGTTCTGTTTTACTCTTATCGCGCAGTGGTTGTCGAATAGGAAGGTTGTCATGGCTCGAAGAGACATCTATGAAGAGGTTCGAAATATCGTTGGCGACTTCGTTGACCTCCTCGAGCCATAAATCATTTTCAACCCGCGGGAGCTCCAATATTCTGCCTCCAGGAGGACAAGCAAGGGGACCACTGACTTTCTTCGCGATCCGCATGGGAGTCGATAAGGGTGTGCTGAGAGGACCGCCGAATAACAGCCATTCTATGGGTGCCTCTACGTAGCCCTCAGGTGTCGGATACCACTCCCAACCAGGCTCGACATCATTGAATGTCAACATATCTCCTTGGAGAGGTTCCAATAGATCTTCAACGTATCCACTAGTCTTATCGTGGATACATGAAGTAGATGGGAAAGAGAAGAACTCGAGCACTTCATGGGAGTTTTCGTTAAGAGCACAGTCAGAATGGTCAGATTCGGCGGGCTTACTCTTTAGGTATCAGGTATTGATTGGGTAAGTAGTTGATAGGCAGAAATCTGTTGTCGATGTTGTCGATGATGAGTATTTTCTTGTACAAGGTTTTGAGCAGTCAATGCTTGGTTTCAGGAGTGACAAGGGGAAGATGATTTTTTCGCTTCGCGGACACGCATTTAAATCAAATTGTGGGCATCCACGGTCGCGTGGAGCAAGGTCCAAATCACCTAGGTGATTCACCAATTAAAGACAATAACATGAGGCAGAAGACAACACTCGATAACCTTCCATTGTTTTTTGTGAAAACGCCGTTGTCAGGTATTCTCATGGCTTAACCCCTTTAAGGTAACTTTTTTCTGAGCTCACAGCCTCTCAAACAATGCTGAAGAGAATCTAGGCGTCGTCCTTTGGGGTACATCTTGGATATGATTGGCCAAAGCGCAAATCACAAATCCCTCTGCTTGATTATGCATAGAATTACTACAGTACATATGGGCACGAACAATAATAATATACAACTCTCCGCGCATCCGACAACGTTTCCGCCATACATCGCACATGTAATCACAACGCATCAAAATTAATGTGATGTGAAGCCCTCCTGCGCTCTAGTTCGTCCTCTCGCTGTGAAACGTTCCGAATCACATGAGCACGAATGTATACTTATCAGTGACCGAAGAATATACCTTCTCATTCAGATGCAGCACAAACACAATGACAGCCAGTACTACTGTGCCTGCTGCTACAGTGACAGTGACCCAAGGGATCCACTCGCCTGGCCGCAGGAACAGCTCACGCTTCCAAGGTTCACCCTCATCCGCGGAAGGAAGTATAACGACTTTGGAATTCGGAATGACACCCTCCATGTTGATGTAATGCTCCTTGGCATGGACAGTTGACCCAACAAACAGGTTCTCGATGTAATTATTCGTTCGTCCTAGCCCGAAAAAGGAATATGGCGTTTGTAGGGCATGATAGGATGTTTGTGGCAATTGCCCGACTTAAGGTAGGTTGCTTAACGCGAGTGCAAGAAGAGACTGATATCGGACGGACCTTGTGCCGCAGAACGATGTCCTGAAGTATCTAGCACAGTGTATTTATATGAAGCGCCAGAGTAACTGACTCCAAATGGCTGGAAGCGAGGTGTCAGAAGAGCGACCAGAACAATGAGAAAGGGTCAGTACATGGTAGCGTTCCGAGCCATTAGGCGAATAACACCATCCGTTGTCGCAGGCACCATTGAGAACTGCGGTACATTTTTCAACAAGCGAAAAGTCCGATCATTGAGAAAACCTACCGATCGCCTTGAGGAAGAAGGCATCATAGTAATAGTTATTCTGCACGAACATGATACTTCCTTGACCGGCATCTCCTGTTCGCTGGACCATAATATCCAAGGTTCCCTGTACACCGGTCAAGCCTCAAGTGAACTGAGATCGCGCAACCAGTAAAAATACCCACATCTTCGTCAACATCCAAAAAGGCTACACCCTTGGCGTCTTTGATAGTTGATAGAGGGTCGGCACCACTCTTGGCGAGCTCCCACCCTCTTCTACCTGATCCATTTGCGGAGCAACCAACCTTAGCAGCTCCACAAGGCTTCGAAAAGATTAATCTTGGAACACGATCTTTTCCAGATCCGGTGATGAGGAGTATGTCAGGAAAACCATCGAGATTGGCGTCTCCAAGTTTCAAGGAAAGTGGTATGGGCGGTGTCTGTGTTGTGTCCAGCGCGAGAAGAGAAGGAGATTCAAAGAAGAGCGCTGAGAGGGGGAATCGGACGAATAGCTGTGCGTCTTAAGTCAGTTGAGTCAAACGTGTAACAGTGAATGCTCACTAACATCATTGTCGGGACTATCGCTCAAATTGAACTTGAAATCAGGATCAGCGGTGCATAGGTCATCATGAGGTCGACACGTCCGGACCCCCTTCTTAAATCCACTATCCGTTGTTGACGGACACAAACCGAGTTGATGATTATATGCGATATTGATGAAACAGTCCGAGCCCAACCCTGAAGATGCGGAGACGCTGTTGCAAGTCGTAAAAACCATGTCAATGGTCCCATCCCTGTCTGAAATAATGGTTATATAACGTGAGCAACAAATAGGACGATGCGACACTGCAGTAGCTGTCACATACCGATATCACCAAACGAAATCGTCCGAAGCGCTGAAGGGAGATTTCCCTCCTGGGCCAATGAGAAACCATCTTCCTTGTTATTTACCCAGATTTGGAAAGATTTACCACCCTTGCCGTCATCGCACATGATAAACACATCTGTACACATTTGGTCAGTGAGAAGTCGTGTGTTGATAAATCAAATCGTGTACCCGCGAGACAATCCCCGTCAAGGTCAACGACAGCGTTACTGTGTGGGCTGGCCAGCGTACACTGAGGGCCGTGGAATTCGGGCGTAAGACTAGTTGTTTTGTCAGAAAGGCTGCAGTTCATCGAAGGTTGCTGTGAGAAACACACATCTTGAACAGAGGTGAATCAGGTTGTGAAGAATTCCAGACATTGTGCCAGAGACGGAAGGGCGCCTTAGGATCATCTCTGGAAACGGGAGTTGTGCCGAAGAGGTCGATTTTCATGTCACCATTCGCATCGATAGGTATGGGCTGTGAGAGGGTGGATGGAGGAACGCTTAATGGATGACTAACGTCTGGTAAGTGAATGGTCAACTTTCGCCCTGTGTAAAAGTAGTGAATGGTTACCAAAGCCCCCGGCAAGAGATGCAGGGTACAAAGTCATGTCCAATTGGCCTTTTGTTTGAGAATCACTCATGACAAGAATGTCCAACTTGCCTGAATGCGTGAAGTCACCAGGAACGACATTCTGCACCCGGTGGGGATGACGGAATGACGACGCTTCTTGGTACGCAAACTCAGCTGACGGAAAGCCCATAAGCGAGATGACAATGGCTTAAACTAAGCATATGAGTTACCATGATTCCAGTAATGGACTGATATCGTGTGTTGGTCCTTGTCCAACCACAGCACATCCAAGCTGAAGGAACATTGATGTTGGCCACGTACATGGTTGGATCAAGGCAGACATACAACTGATCTCCATTGAAATCTCCAAAAGCAACAACCAGCCCGTCACCATTTAAGCCCATTGTCCCCGCATCTATCAGAGAATTGCTAGTGAACCTCTTGGGTGGAAACGGCCATATTGCAATTGCAGGAGTGGCGAGACACAATGTCGCGAGATATGAGAATAGACAGAGTTTCCGTCGTTTCATTTGACATGGATGCATGTCCGAGGCATATGCTCTGCAAAGTCAGAAGTAAATTGTCAAGCACAATGTCGTTCACGTCGAGGGACGACCACACCTTTATTTGAATCTATTTGGACCACAAGACGATGATTACCCAAGGTCAGCCCCGCAACACTTCCGTTTACTGGTCCCCCTGCCCATCATTGATTGTCTATCACCTATTCTCATCTGTTCTATCCGGAAGTGCAGTGCCTCCTGATGACCATGACCTGTGTCTGCCTGTATTTAAGTGTTGGGAGGTGATTGGCATACCCAGAAGACAGCCCAGTTAGACCAAGTCGACCAAATGGTAGAGAAGTCAGTATCTCGCAAGTAATCGTTAACTATTCAATTTTCTGCTGACATAGTTTGTAGCACTTCAAACCCTTATCGCAATTCCATCGAGAGAGGGTCTACTCATGCGGGGAAGAGACCTATTTTGACAATACAAACTCCTGCTCGTTCTTCCAGCATGACAGCACAAACTCCTGTTCGTTCCTCAAGCCATCCAAGACGTAGAAAGTCTTTATATCGCCGGTTCAAAAGTTTCCTATCTCGGCTTTTTAGAAGGGGAAAATATCAGCGATACCAAAGGCCTTGCATGAAGAAACCGGTCATATACGTCTTTTCACCCAAAGACATAGATGTGACTGTTTCAGTAACTCTTGACAAAGACATGGAGTTTACTGCGGTATACCCAATCGTGCCTATCAAGAAACTTAAACCGAAAGGAGAGAAGATACAATGGGATGTTCATACTAGGCCTGACGGTTCACTATTTGCACGGGACACTGGGCTCGAGCTCTCTTCGCTTTTCTGGGAGGCATAGTACGCCCATCGATCGATCTATGCAGTCATTAAACTTACTCGCTTTCAAGCCTCAACACAAGCAGCCTATCGGGTCACAGACAAGGCGAACTACCAGACACTTGGACTCTTTCCGACTCGAATTCTGTTGTGCTGTCTATTGACGACATCACCGGATATCTTGAGACAGCCCTTCGTTGCTTGGGGCTGCATACGGAAGCTCGGACATCCTTCGTGACGTATGCATTTTAATTCAGTCGAAGTTTATTCGTTTCTTTACTGATCATTCTGCGAAGTTACTGGTTACCATCTTTCTTGAACCACAAATATATAGCATTACGGTTCATGCCGCAGCCAGACTACTCTCGGATTGCGCCTCTCGATATCAAACCAGAGCCGGATGTGATCACGCGTGTCTTCATGTTGTTTCAAGGTGTCAAGGATCCTGACGCCTGGCCCTTGTCACGGAAACGAGCATATGTCGATGTGACATATTGGGCAACTACAGTCGGCGTCGATAGTGCTGCTGCTTTCGACAAGGATCTTTCACGGGTGTTGGAGTGGGGTGCAATGGAAATTCCGTCTTAAGGCCCAGCTCTGGAATCTATATGTCAACTCTTAATCAAAGCTGTTCCATGCACTTTCTGTCAAATACACAGCCCTTCTATGGGACTGGAATGTGACGTTATTGAGCAGCACGTTCAATTTATAAGTATAACTTCAGCCGGTGATTGTTTGGCTGACATCACGGCCAAGCGGCGCGTTCATATAGAAGCTAAATGAACTATTCTAGTTGTCTTGGCCACTCGTGGCTTGAGTATCCTCAGTCATTGTTTACGGGTACTTCTAATTGACTTTTGACACCAGGAAGCTGCTTTCTGTCACCGCACCGACTTGACCTTCGATGAAATTTTAACCAGACACATTGAACATTTCGGCTCTACCCGTGGATCTTTAAAAACACTCGTGCAAATGACACCAGCCTTTTAAGCTTATCCCAGCTCTTGAATCATTCTCAATCGATTTCGTGTCTGCTACATGAAGTTCACTGCTCTTTTTGCTCCCTTCGCTCTCATGTCGTCCTCGGCGCTGGCCGTAACAGTATCATACGACCCCAAATACGATAGTGCCTCGCATCCCCTCACTGACGTTGCTTGTTCGGATGGCGCGAATGGCCTCATCACCGCTGGGTTCACAACCCTAGGCAGTCTGCCCAAATTTCCATCCATCGGCGGCACTGTCAGTGTCGCTGGGTGGGACTCGCCCCTGTGTGGGACATGCTGGAACCTTACATATAGCGACAGCAAAAACGTTACCAGGTCAATCACTGTGCTCGCAGTGGACCGTACAAATGCAGGATGGAACGTTGCTACGCCGGTTATGAATACGTTGACCGGTGGTCTGGCTGTACAGATTGGCCGCATCAACAATGTGACAGAGAAGCAGGTGGACAAATCAGAGTGTGGCCTCTAAGTGGTTTGTTGCTACACTTTGTCCTAGGAACATATTGAACTTGACAGAATAGCAGTTCTTGTGGGATATAGGCATGAACCGCCTGGCGAAGCTTTCATTGTGCGGACAGACATGATTTTGAAACTGACACGGGTAGATACAATACTTATCGGCCCTGCTACTGTTTGGACTACTTGCTACTGTTTGGACTACTTGCTACTGTTTGGACTACTTGCTACTGTTTGGACTACTTGCTACTGTTTGGACTGCTTGTTACTGTTTGGATTGCTTACTCTACCCGGACTTAGAGCTCAGAAGCTCGTTTACCTGATTGTTTGACAAAGTGTCTTATGTACATAGTAACGTTGGTCTGATCGGAGTCACGGAAAGAGTGTCCGTAATCCCGCGTACTCATCACATACTGCAGGGGTCTGACATCCTACTCCAATTCCTGCGTAACTAGCCCTTGAATAAAAAGGGAGGTGCCTACGGCGCTGGACTACTACTACTACAGCAGCAGCAGCAGTAGCAACTTCGAGAACATCACCGCATTAAGCATCTCACCCTTCTGTAAATAGTACGGAGGTTCCGTCAGTTCTACAATACAACTGCCTACATATATTATGACAATTCAAAGATATCTAGTGCCGCTTACTTTGCTTATGCGAAATTAATCATGTGAGTATAGCTTTGGCTTTGATAGTAACTCAACAATCACCGGTCACCATTTAAGAGGACGAGTCAAGTATCCATGAGCCCCGACCTCGTTGATGATCACGATATCTCGACGTGGTCGTTACCCTCGAACTTTCTGCAGCTACTCTAGTCTGATGGAACTTTACGATCTTTCTCGCCACCGTTGCTATGTGTGTATCATCAAATTGGTACGTACAAAGCTAAACGCAAGATGTCTCCATGGACTACAAATCCCTGTCCCATAGATCAAAATTCTCTTCGCACGCGATTATACAAGGTCCTACAAAATCGTGAATTCCTCGATCTCTAAGACTTCATCATCAAAACAAAGACAATATATTATCTATCTGAACAACTTACTGTGTCTCACAGACCACAAACTGACGCGTCAACCTGGGCTGCTGTAGCATCAACACGTCCCAGGAACGTCGCCTGATTGTCCGTCAACTCGTTCATCGCCGACAACGCGATATTGAAGCCCGTGACGGTGTGATCTATCGCCAATACGCTGATCGACTTTGAGACTCCCTGAGGATTGGTGTACGTGAGGTTCCAGCACGTTCCACAATTAACTGAGTCGAAGCCCTCGACAGCGGCGGCACCACCGATGTGTGCAAAATGAGGTAGGGAACCAAAAGTTGTAAAACCACGTGTGATGAGACCGTTCGGACCATCAGAGCAGGCGACAGTGGTGAGGGAACCTGCCGCGTTATCGTAGGTTGCATCGTAAGAGACGGTGTCAGCAAGGGCTAGAGCGGGGAGAACGAGGGATGCTAGGATAGATGTGAACTTCATGGTAAAAATCAGAGTGTCGGTAGTATGAGAGTATCAATGGAGCGATGTACGAGGTCAAAGCTTGTTGTGTGCTTCTGGCTGAAGAGCCAGTCCTTCTTCAAGTCCATCTTATATTCTGGTCCTCCAACGGACGGCTCTTCGAGTTCCCCAGAAATCTGGATCCGAGTCAACATTCGGAGTTTATGGAATAATGATAGATCACACAGCGGAAATATGTCTCCTAAGACGGAGTCAGGTAGCCGGAAGAAGGTCGGTATTAGCCATGCCAAGGACTGCATTGATCAGCTTCACCGCGAGGATCGTGGTTCACGGATATCAGAGAACTTCAGAGTGCCAATTTTCAAAGACAAAAGCTTTGACTTTGATGTTAGTATCCAAAATACTCAAGTGTTACCTGACCTCATGAGAACCTGGGTGGTTCGCAACGCTGCGACCACGCGGATTTGGAAATGCATGCTTGTGTTGTGTATGTCAATGCAGTAGGTAGCTCGACGTAGATCTTTGGAGAATGGAGTCATACATGATACATACGGGTATAGAAGGTTTGCAAAAACTCGAATCATTTCGATGAGGAATGGGCGGGGCGGGGATCACGAGTCTGATATATCATTCAAGAGTAGCAAGGACAGGGAGATGAAAGAGATACTATGCATGTCTGTGAAATTCTGGCGGAGTGTCAAAATACCTGATCCGGACGGCGTGCCGTGAATTTTCGACATCACCCAAGGAAACATTCCACTGCCAGAAAGGCACTGACCTCGGAAGGTTCGTTCAAAACTTTCAACAAACATTCGGACCGTATATCTCATGTTATTATCAAGTGACTTGCCGTATGTTACTTCCCGGATGGTGGTCGGCGCATCAGCAAGTCCGCGCAGTTCTGAATGACCCGGTGTTGTGGCTAATTTGAATCCACCGAAGTCCAAGCTTTTGCTACATTTTCAAAATCGTCCTTATGCTCCCTGACATTCGCGTGGATACGATGCCATTCTTGGCATTACTATACTGTCCTTCTCCCGGCCACCCGACGTCGTTTTGACAATCTTCTGATACTTGTGATCCCTCAAAGCACACACCCGGTCGACAAACTGAAATGGCTGACAGGTCTACGGAGACAAATTCCCGCTGTGCGATCTTTCGTTCCTTGACCGGGTGCTTGTTCAAGCTCCATATGTGGGAAATTTGAGAAGCCATGCCCCTTAAGACCTGGGGTTTCAAAATATAAAGGGGAAACAGAGAGGGGAGCGGCTCTTCAGCCAGAAGCCCAAACAAGCCCCGTAAAACCCTTCCGAACCAACAACTCTTGTATTTCCACCATGAAGTTCACATCTATCCTTGCATCCTTCGTTCTCCCCGCTTTGGCCCTTGCTGACACCGTCTCTTACGATGCGACCTACGATAATGCGGCAGCTTCCCTCACTACCGTCGCCTGCTCTGACGGTCCGAACGGTCTCATCACACGTGGTTTTACAACTTTTGGTTCCCTACCTCATTTTGCACACATCGGTGGTGCCGCCGCCGTCGGGGGTTGGAACTCAGCCAATTGTGGAACGTGCTGGGACCTCACGTATACCGATGGTCAGGGTGTCTCGAGGACCATCAGTGTGTTGGCGATAGATCATGCCGATACGGGCTTTAATATCGCGTTATCGGCGATGAATGAGTTGACGGGCAATCAAGCGACATCCCTTGGGCGTGTTGATGCCACAGCGGTCCAGGTTGACGCGTCAGTTTGTGGTCTGTAATACATAGTAAGTTGTCCGTCTCGATAGACAACACATAATATTCTGACAATGAAATGCAGAAGATGCGGAAACCGTAAATACCAGCTCGAAGGATCTTGAATAACCGTGTGCGAGGATGGGATTGACCCGTCGTATATCGAACACAAAGTTTTTTTTTTGTATAACGTACGCTGAGTTTAGCTTTGTACATAGTTGTGACGATACATGATTTCAACGTTATCTGCAAAACTTCAGAAAGTCAATCAGATCAAAAGGTAGCCACAGCAAGTTCAAGGATATCAAGGTATCATGAGTTAGCGTCGTTCTCTTACTTTCAGCCACACGACAGCGATCACGCCAATTGCAAAGCCTGCAATAAACGCAAAGAGCACGAGAACATCACGATAGTAGTTGTTTGCGCCGAATCCAAAAAGCTGATTATTGTGCATCAGCTGGAAGGGAGGTGGGTGATAGAGGGCTCGGAGAGCTTACCAAATTCATGACCAGACTGGCAGATACGCTGATAGGTACGCCTTGGAGGGTATCTTGAATCAGGAGGCCTGACCCGACCTCATTTACTGAGAGGGCTTCCAAGGCATATTTGAGGGGGCATAACCACTGTAACCAGCGGAGGACTGGCGGGATTGCATCAAGATGGACAAAGAACCCAGCAAACGTCATTTGATAGAATGTCGAGAGTGCCGAGAGAAGGATAGCTACGCCGCCGTTATCAAATAAGGCACCAAGAAGGAAATTCTAGAGAAACCATGAAGTCAGGAATGACAAAGAAAAGAAAACATGAGATAAGACCATACAAAAAGAGTCATTGCTAAGGTATATAATACAAGAATGAAGAGAAACTTGAAGAAATGGGCTGCGTCATGAGCGAGGCCTGCCATCCAATATGTGCTAGAGTGAAAATATGAGAATAAGTTTACGGACGAGGACGGCTACGTACACGGATGAGACGATGATGGTTGGAATGATACGCAGTGGAACGACGTCAAAAATGAACCGCGACAACAACCAAGAGGTCGGACTGTGGTGATCAGACATTGCTTATCATATCAAGGAAAAACAGATGTACCTATAATACAAATTTGACCGTTCTCGGAGGAAGAGAGGACGAGATTCAACTACGTTGTACAATGCACTCAGTGACGAGAAAGCAATAAGTGCGCCCTGCAGAGTTTCCTTTATTATTTATTTTTGATTAAATAGATCCGTCGTGTTCCACTCACCAAAAAGAATATACAACCAACACGTGCTTGGAAGCCCGCAATGGATGTATTTATCCTAAAGTAGAGCCCACCTGTTCCCCTTACTATCGTTCCACGTGGCTACATGAAACGAGCGAGAATTCTTACCACAGAAAACGCCCAGGACTGAAGCAACCACTACATGGGTCAGGAACAATGTTTTGTCTCTGAAATCCCGATTAGATCCACTAGGTAGTGGAATAGGCAATCCCACCTTTGTAGAATCTTCCATTCCCTCTCGGCAAGGACCTGAAGCTGAGTCAAGAACGTCGTGACACACCCTGAATGTCTTGAGTTAGCTATGGCCGGGGATGAGAAACCACCAAGCGAAGCAGCATGATCTCGGCTATTGGACGGTGTGAGAGCTTCGTTTTTTCCCTTGATACCATTGGCACTTGCGGTCTTATCTTTCTCGCTGATCTGGAAAAGCGATACGCTGGGGTCGCTGGCAATGTCCAAGAGATAATCGGCAACATTGTAACCTGCTGGGTATACTGGTACCACGTCTGATGCAACTCTTGCAAAGTATTCGGAAGGCGCAAACCCGCCTGGGCCGGAATATAGAGCATGCCCGTGCGATAAGAGAAGGATTGAATCGAAAGACTGGTAAAGCTTAGAGCTGACTCGCGCGGATGAACGTTGACTTCGAAGAGAGGGAAAGGGAAAGTTCATTACCTAGGCTGATGGATGGAGGCAATAACTGGTATAGGATTGACAGGATCATGAGCGATATCGTGAAGGATCTGAGCAACACGAGATGCAGAAACAGAGTCAAGACCTGTAATGTAACATGAGAATGGTTTTGATAGATAAAAGACGAACGAAGAAGCACATACCTGAAGTCGGCTCATCCAAAATAAGGACGTCAGGACGGGATATCAACTCCAGACCAATACTAACCCTCCTCATCTCACCACCACTGATGCCTCTTGTTTTTCCTCCCATGTTCTCGTTATGCCCAATACGAACATTCCTGAGTGATGAGATACCAAGCTTCGCCATAAGTTCTCCGACCATCTCGCGTTTTTCAATATCCTTTATGTTTTCAGGAAGTCGCAAACGAGCTGCGAATAACAATGCCTCGTATACGGTCAAGGTTGGAGGAAGAACATCTTGTTGAGGGACAAAACCGATCCTTGGAGCTGCGGCTCCTGATGAATCACCTTTGGCAGGGTATTTGACGGTTCCAAGGACGGATCCGGACTTGTGCTTGCCGGCGAGGATCTCTGCAAGAGTGGTCTTTCCAGCTCCTAAGCAGCAGCCAAGTCCAATATAAGCAAGAAGGAAATTGGAGATCAGCTCACCACTGGGACCCAAGATTGCCATCATCTGGCCTGCCTTGACAGACCCCGATACGTTATCGAGTACATTTCTTTCTCCATGAACGCGGAAGAGACCGAAGAAGCTCGACAAGGCAGTGACAGAATACGTTATACCCTCCCAATGAACATCAACTTGCATACCTGTATTGTCACTCAGTTGTTTATTGCGAGCCCTCCTCTGCCTCATGTAGCCGACTAGGATGAAAAGTAATGCCAAGAGAATCAGGCCTCCGACTACAGCTAAACCAGCAATGACACCTCCACTAAGGGATTTTCCATCAGTAGTGTCAGAAGCACCAATGTTTCCACTAGTGTCGATCACACCCTGCCTAACACATTCTCCAAACGAACAGCCATTGAGGGTGAGACCTGAGGGTGGAAACAAGGTCAAAATATCATTCTGTTGGAACTGACAAGCAGCTGTATTGGTCGAGTTATCGAGAGCATCACAATGGATGCCGAGGGTGCCAGCGAGGCCATTGATAACTGTTGTGAGGTCGAGAGTTGAGACTCCTCCGCAGAAATTTGTTCCCTTTCTGCATGTGCAACGTAGATTCTGACAGTCCCAATTCGCACTGGATGTCCCGTTGCCAAGCGTTTGGGAACATGTATCAGCCTCGCAGTAGAATTGCTCGACGCCGGCGTAGAATAATTGAACATAGACAGTTCCGGCTTCACCGAATGTGGTTGTGTTTGGTATGGGCGAGAGGGAAGGCTGTAAGGTGCGTATGATATTCAGAGTGGATTCAAGAGGGAAAATTGCTTGTAGAGTTGGATTCTGTCATATAGCATCTTGTAGTCATCGAACGATAAGAAATCGGATTAGCGACGTACGTTTACTTGGCAGCTCATTTGACTACCTGCATATACTCTGGGAGTTTGATTACATGCCAAGGTGTTGTTCTGGCCATTCTGCACACCTATGATGGAGGTTGAAGTGGAAGGCGCCATGCCAGATGCGACAAACGCTCCCTGACAGGCATCAGATGTTCTGCAGACATTACACCCTGTTCCATCCCAGCCTTGTTGGCACGAGCACCCAGATGCCGTCAGATTGGAGAAGGAGTTCGAGCTGGGTGTGAGTGGGCGTTGAGTACCCTCGAAGATGTTCCCACCACATGCGAGCTCTGAGCATGTAGGCCCTCCTGTACCAACAGGACAGGCACAGCTGGAACCGTTCTGAAATCCGTAGTTTTCACAAGTCTGTCCTGAAATAAAGGCAGGAAACAGAATGATCGCCGCGGCGAACAATGAACGCATGGCTCCTAACCCTGATATTCCTCAAATTCTTGCTCAGGTCCACTGGGAAGGGTTCGTTGCTAGTACTAGTGCTTCGAGAGATGTGCAAGGAATGTGGTAATGCAAAGATTCAAAGGGTTGTAGTTATATGTAATTCTCGACATGTCCTTGCCAAAGGCTAATGGAAGTAACTCCTTTCGGAGTGACGTGGTATCTTAGTCATCACCCTGAAAAATTCCGAGTTCCGAAGCTCAACGATTGACTTCAGGTCCTCTGCTGTTTGACGGCGGTAGGAATGGAAGAATTTTGTAGCCAGATCCGGATCGCAATGGCTCATTGCGATCCGACAAATATATTCAGATCAAGGCTGAACGTGCAGTACAGTATAATACAGAAAATATACAGGGAGTGGAGGGAGGGCGAGCGAAAAAATATAGGTTACACGAAAGATCTAAAGAAAGAAATGTGTTAGGGTTGGTCATGAGGAAGCCGAAAGCTAGGCTTACTGAAGAAGATTGAAAACAACGCAGCGACAGCAGCCTAAATGTGATTGATATTCAATCTTCTGGGGTGAGAGATGAGATAGAATCATCATAGATAGGAATGGCTTACCGTGCAGAGTGAACAAAAATAATATGAAAAGGAGAAGTGAACTGGGAACACACTCTGCGCGGAGACTGTCAGAAAAGACCAACGAAGGTGAGAGAGCGACAAAGCGCTCACTTGTGCTGTGACGGGTGAAAGTGAGAGTGCGAAGGAGCAGCACAGTGCGTGACTGAAACCCGGCCCTACTGTCATCGTCATAACCTCAGCCACAACAATGGCGCCATGGCCGACGACGGCCTAGGTCACTGGTGAGAGAGCACAGGGGATGCCGAGGTATGCGCCTGTTACGCAAAGGCCTCCGAAAAATGCTCCCTACCTTCGGATCCGCATTTGCGCCGAATGCAAAGATTCAAAGGATCGTCAGTACTTATATGTAATTCTCGACATGTTCTTGCCAAAGGCTAACAGAAGTAACTCCTTTTGGAGTGACGGTGGTATCTTAGTCATCACTCTGAAAATTTCCGAGTTCCGAAGTCTCAACAATAGACTTCAGGTTCTGTAGCTATGTTTGACAAGGTGCGCCTCATCTCCACTCACTGTAGCGCTCCTGAGACAGCTTAATCCTGATTACAGATATCCTCTTTATGGTCGTCTCCAAAGCCTGAGGTGCCCTACGATCCAACTGACCCAAAAATGAATCCCTTGAACCCTCAGGGCTTGAAACCGTATGACTTATCTGTTCTGAGTTTGTCGTGCGGTGTTCAATAGCAATCACCAGGTGCTGCGCATGCCCGCAAACGAAGTCTGCACGAGATGACTGTTTTCTGAAGTATGGCCAACCAGAGGCTACTGAGAAGTGCAAGGAACTTGTCCAGAGCCACATTGCCTGCATGCGGGGTCTCGGTTTCAAGATATGACCGATGAATCATTCAATAATTGTCCAACCATAACTGTCCTATAACTGTTCCGACACGTCCGCTCTCCACTCCTAGAATTTGATTTTATCCAAACAGGCTCTAGAATCACATTCCCTCTGTTCGAACATGCTTCGGCAATACGTCATTCTCGTGTGACAATCATGTGATCACTTTCCAAGTCAAGCTAACGAAGAGAAACGACGCGAATCCTTCGTTCTCTCTCTGAAATATAACCGAATGCCATGATCCTTCATAAATCATATCAGTATACGGGCATTTAAGAAGCGATTGTCCCCATTTCATATGTAGAATAAAAACCAGCGCAGACTTGGGAGATGTATATCTTCTGGTAGCTTTCCTTTTCAAGCTCACTGGACGGGCCAAATTCCACGATGCACCAACGGTAGACTAACGTCCGAAACAAACGCACAAGACCTTTCTTTGTTTAGATCGTGTACTTATGCACAACATATGGCAGGCCTGTGCACGCTGTCGTCACCTTTCGAGCCGTTAACCCCCTTGTGCCTCGGTGAAATTTTGATGGGTTCAATATTGCTTGGGCTGTGATAAAAATAACATTCGTCAGTCTTCGTTTTGAACCTTTTTGAACCCTCCGTATGACTACAACGTTATCGGCTCGACGTGCTACACCGTATCTCTCTGGAATACACTATTCTACAGTTTTCTAGTATCCATACAGTCCCAAGGGTGTGCATTCTCTGAATAGTCTAAGTATCTGGTAACCACAGTTCAGGTACAGATTGAGGCAGATTGAGGCTTTTTGGCTGAAATTTGCTGTCGGCTAAGCCTTGGCTAGGGCGCGGCCAAGGAGCTC
Organism: Termitomyces sp. DKA64; assembly: GCA_017657295.1. Classification (NCBI taxonomy): domain Eukaryota; kingdom Fungi; phylum Basidiomycota; class Agaricomycetes; order Agaricales; family Lyophyllaceae; genus Termitomyces; species Termitomyces sp. DKA64. The sequence goes on from JAGGAV010007777.1 coordinate 25,166, forward strand.
CTATCGAGCTTGTCAATGTAGACGAGCGATAGCCTTTGATAAGGGATGCCGGATTCCGCTTGCTTGGGCCATTTCAAGAAACGCACAAGAGGCAGACAAGGACTTCTTGGGACATCTCCATAGCTACCTCTTGCATAGTCTCAAGGCGTTCAGGTCTACTCCTTCTTTGGTCCGTCATCGCCATCGCCATCGGTATGGATGATCCCGCTTCCAAAAATTCCAGACTTCGAGGCCAGGTTTCTTCGCCCATTGAGGAGGTTACCACGACGCGAGCCGTCGTCCTTCCTGCTGATGTAGTCGAACACGACGAAAAGTCCGTCAATGTTCTGCGTCCAAAGGGGGTAGAGATGCATCGTTCTATGACCCAGGAAGACAAAGAGCTGTCCGCAGCGGGATATGAACATCTGGAAGCGCAGAAGGTCCAGGCAGGGTCCAGTAGTGATGCAAATGTCGACATCCAGGAGCATCACCTACCGTTCTCGAAAATCGAAGAGACTCTACACACCTCAATTGACACCAAGGACGCAGCGAACTCGTATGGCTTAGCGACGGCCGAGGCTCAAGCTCGACTCCAGCGGGATGGACCAAATGTTCTGACCCCACCTAAAAAGAAGTCTGCTTTAAGAAAGGTGTGTGGGCGCGTCGAGGACATTGCAACACATTGTCACTTATGAGCGCATGATCTACAGTTCCTCGATCGCCTTTTTACCATGTTTAACATCCTTCTTATGATTGCCGGCGTTCTTGAATACGTCCTTCTGGGATTAGACTTTAAAGTAGTGTCACTTCCTCGACCTGTGGTTTATCATCATAACAAAATCTGATTCCAAGGCTAACTTTCAAAACACGTATCTTGGAGGGATCTTGATTGCGGTAGCATTCATTAATGCCTCAATTGACTTCTACCAGATACAGAAGTCAGAGGCTATCCTCGCATCGTTTTTGGCCATGATTCCCCCATCTTGTCGTGTTGTTCGTGACGGAACGATTTCAAATATCGCCGCGGCAGATCTCGTCAAGGGTGATGTAGTGCTCCTGGTATGTGAATGACGCATTGTGTGGGCAATATCCATCAATGACCTCGCGTATATAGCGCACGGGTGACAAGACGCCCGCAGATCTGCTGCTATTCTCGGCCGCCGACCTTAAGGTCGATAATAGTAGTCTTACGGGGGAGTCCGAACCTCAAGAGCGTCTCCCGCTCCCTGAGGGGTCTCAACTTCGTCCTCCTGAAGCTGAAAACCTGGTAAAGATATCTGTCTTGCGTCGTGAATTAGATGACAAATGATACATATCAGGTTTTCAACTCTACTCTCGTTGTCAATGGCGAAGCATGGGGCAGTGAGTCGTTTTTTTGCGTCATCATGGTTATACCTGACGTAACTTCTGCCCGCTAGTTGTTGTACGAACCGGAGACAAAACTTTCATTGGTCACTATAACCATTCCGTCCTCACGCCGATGCTAACGTTATTCCAGGTCAAATTGCCAGCTTGACTGGAGGTGAGAATGGCAATGAGAGTCCTCTTGCCCGCGAAATGTGCGTTCGCAACCCATATTACCGTACTTCTACCAATACAATCCCATCTAGCGCACGCTTTGTTATGATTGTTTCCTGCATTGCTATTCTCTTCGCCCTCGTTTTCTTCGCTGTGGGTATCACTACCGTGTATAAAGGCCAAGCAGCGCACACTGTGACGTTCGCTGTTTCCGTCCTCGTTGCCTTCGTCCCAGAAGGACTTCCGTCTGTCGTCACCCTGCTTCTCTCCATCGCTGCGAAAAGGATGGCCAAGCAGAACGTGTTGGTGAAAGACTTGCAGGGGGTAGAAACACTCGGTCAGTAATCCATCGTTCTCTGGCTTCTACTCTTGCCCATAGTCTGGTCGCTAGGTTCTGTAAATTCGCTGCCATTTATCATCTAAAGTTCAAGTGTTGAACTGATTCTACAGCTTACGCTACTCGCAACTGACAAGACAGGCACCCTTACAAGAAATCAAATGACTGTAAGCTCGGTCTCTTGTCATGATGATGCAATACTTAGTTTTTACTAGGTGACCAACTTGTGGAGTGGTAATCAAATGTACACGGCCTTCCAAGTGCGTCAAGTCAGTCCTCTTTGCTCCTCTTTATACGTAATCGAGTACTTCTAGTCCAATAACGATGAAGAGGGTGTCTCCCAGTTCGCTATGAGTGCTTCCGGCATGACGGAAATTGTGGACATTGCTGCGCTCAACTCGCGCATCAAATTTGACAGGATGGATGTACCGTTTGAACAAAGGAACATCCTTGGTGATGCCACAGAGACGGGACTAGCGCGTTTTGCCGGCCGTCATATCAAATCGGACTATGATGACCATGTCAAGAAGTATCCCAAAGTCTTTGAAGGTACATATGTCCTCTGGTGTGTATTTCGTGTACTCATGTTCAAAAGTGCCCTTCAATTCATCTAACAAATGGGCATTGGTCATTGTGGGTTTTGTCCCGGACCCTTGTATCATCGGCAGCTGCTGACTCGTAATCCCAGCTTGACAAGCCTCACGCGTCCGGCTTCTTGACATCCTATCTCAAAGGAGCTCCGGAACGAGTGCTCGCTAGATGCACCACGTACCTCAAGGATGGAGTTCTATGCCCCATTACAGAAGAATTCACTGCTTCGTTTGACGCTGCGTACAATGTATGACATCTCTTGACGACCATATCTTTCACTGATTCAAAGTATAGTATATGGCATCGCGAGGACACCGTGTTATCGCCTGCGCACAATACCTTCTACCTGAGGACAAGTATCCACCGAAGTATCACTTTTCCAAGAAAGATGTGAATTATCCTAGCTCTGACTACTGTTTCGTTGGACTTGTGTCCCTTGAGGACCCGCCTAAGCATGGTGTTCGGGAAGCCATTGGAAAGCTTCGGCTGGCAGGGATCAAAGTAATGATGGTAACAGGCCAGTTTGCCTGTCCTTTAACCACCCACTCCTATATTCAAACCAAGAATAGGTGACCACCCCAAAACTGCCGAGGCAATCGCCCGTAAGATCAACTTGATCTTGGGCGATACCCGTGCCACACTGGCTGAGAAAACTGGCAGACCAATTGAAGAAGTCTACGAAGACGAAGTCAGCGCTGTGGTTGTACATGGAGACGACATTGATAACTTGGAAGGCTGGCAATGGGACCAAAGTAAGATATCTACACAAGCAGTCGATGTTCGCCTCCTCAACTTAACTTGCTTAGTCTTCGGCAAACAGGAAATTGTCTTTGCTCGTACCTCGCCAAAGCACAAGCTCGAAATTGGTATGTTTTGATTTTATCACTCATTCTTTATCATAAGTTAACCACTCTATTGCCAGTCAAACGTGCTCAGGCTCTAGGCCACATCGTAGGCGTGTGAGTTCCTTAGCCTTTTCTATAGTAAATGACATATGAACTGAATGATTCATAGAACAGGCGATGGTGTTAACGATGCGCCCGCCTTAAAGAAGGTAGATCAGACGTTTTTGTATCAAATTCCAAAGAAATCAAAACTTCTGCTCAGGCCGATCTTGGCATCGCAATGAACATATCCGGCTCCGACGTGTCGAAGGAGGCGGCAAACATGATCCTTCTTGGTGTGTTTGCTGTCAGTTGAGCCATTGAACTTGCTTATGCAATGCTAATAGATGATAATTTCGCATCGACCGTCAGTAAGTTGAGATAAATTTCCTCATTTTCAAAGGCCCCAGCATAATCGACTGTCTTGCGCAGATGGTGTTGCCGAAGGACGTCTTATTTTCTCAAACCTTAAGCGGTCCATCCAGTAAGAAGACCCTAAATGTTTTAAATGACGTTCTCACATGCATTGCTCAGATATACGATTACGCATAGCACACCGGAAGTTATACCCCAACTACTCTGTCAGTAGCATCGTGTCCCGTCGATTCTCGGTGCTCACCCTTCCATCAGATGTCGTTCTGCCGATACCCCCTCCACTTTCCGCTATTCTCATTCTTGTCATCGGTTCGTCCTTTCCGATAACCGCGTTGTAAACAAAAACTTACCAATTACCGTTTAGACCTTGGATTTGAACTTTTTGCTGCTGTAAGTACCTCCCCTGGATTCGTTCTCCATTCTCGTCGACATGATTAATTATACGTCTAGTTGAGTTTCGCCTGGGATAAGCCTGAAACAGCGGATGGTTTAATGAGGATGAACCCTCGTAAGCCGGGTAGGGACTCTCTAATCTGCTCCTTTACCAACGATGATTGACCTCAAGACACGTCACCAGTGAACGAACACTCTATCAAAGTCCTCAAAAAACGTGCCTTACGACGCTCGAGAACTCTCCTCGCTGCTAGCATAACTGACACAGAAAACCGCGGTCCCAAACCCATTCGTCGCAGTCGTCTGGCTATATTCTTTTCTAAGATTCGCGCTCCGTTCAATCGCGTGTTCTGGGAGGATCTCATGGAACAAACGGATCAAGAGACCCTTGTTGACTGGAAATTACTTAGCTATGCGTATTTGGAGGCCGGAGTCATTGAAAGTATTGGATCGTGAGCATAACCTTTTTTTCATACACGTTTTAACAATTGAGGGCTCATTCTGACAGGTTGGTTCCATATTTCGTGGTGTTCTGGAAGCATGGATTCACACCTAGAGAGCTTCGTATAACACAGAAATCAAATAGTACGTCTCGACATTTTTGGGCTCAGTACATCCTCTCTGACTTCTAGTCTGTTCAGTATACTTCTCTCATTCCAGTCCAGACTTCATCAATGGCAGGGGGCAGGCCGTCACAGCCGCCCAGCAAGTCGAGGCACTTGCCCAAGCACAGTCGATAACGTATCTATCAATCTTTATAATTCAATGTTTCAATGTGGGTCTCTCCTCGTTAGCCCGGATACTCATTCTGATGTCTGTTGCTAGCTGTTTGCGGTCAAGGCCAAGCTTTCCTTCCCCTTCGGTCGTCAAGTCGTCAGCAATATCTGGAACTTCGCAGGCATCATGGGTGGCGCATGCCTTGGAATCTTCATTGTCTACACTCCACCCCTCCACTACGTGTTCGGTGGCTCTTATCACCTTTTACCCCTCTACTGGCTCATTCCTATGGCTTTTGGCGTCCTTCTTCTGATTTGGTCGTCTCTTCGGGTACTGTTGTTGCGAAAGTCACTGAACAAGGCGAAGGTTAGGGACATCAAAGGCTTGATGATGTGTAAGTGAAGTGCAAGTTCACTTTGAGTGTCCACTAATGTATGTGACAGTCCCGACCATGAGGACCATGAGTATCCGATCGCGCCGATGAACGACCAAAAAAAGTGTCTTTCTGTCCTCTCACAAGATAAAAATCTTACGACCGATTACTTGATAACTTCGGATATAAACGTATAATGTTAGAGTCAGATTAAATAAAGACGATATATCCACGACGACATGAATACAGCTTCAAATCGTTTTGCAACGGAGGGAAATACCATGGAAGGCTCCTTGGATAGCGTGAAAAGTCCAGTTAGAATAGGCAAAGATAATCCAGCGATGGTACTGATTCTCCTCCTGAAACTCTTCCTCACCACAGCAGAGTTTTTCATGTAGGTGTTCCAAAGGAGGATAGCACCATCTGCAAAGTGCGCCGTGACTGAAAGAAGCAGACCAGTGTAAAGAAACCAGCTGGTTTTGGGCCACATGTCGAGTCCCGTCTTCACAAATTCATAATCAAGTTCTGATGGACCAACGGCGGATATTGGTAGTGAATTAATGGTTGGATGGACACGATGCGTCATGTAATGGATGGGAAGGAAGAAAAGTGCTGTCGAATAACCGGTCCAGCTCAAAAAGGATGTGAGCGAGCGTGGTTTTGAAGACTTTGATGATGAGAGAAGGCGTTTAGCGGAACCGGCTATAGCGTGAGCTACCAAGGGACCGAGAACTAGATATCGTTCACCGAAACGTGTTTGATAGTATTCCCTCCCGAGCAGCTGAAGCCATTTTCAAAGAGATGATGCAAAACGAACGACTGTGCAACGCACCATCGTTTGAGACGATAAATCTGAACCTCCGAGGTTTGCCATCACAGGCGCTGTCAAATGTATGAGGATGAAGGTTGTAATGAAAGGTGCTGAGCCATGGGATATATTAGTCAAGCAGGAGAGGACGTTTTCGCGAAGACCGGTGGCCCAATTTTCTATATTCATTGGAGCCTCTGATGCTACGCCAGACCATGAAATTAACATGTGTCCCATCAGAATCAAACTAGGAATGCGTACAGTTTAGCTAGTTGAGCGTGAGTCCCAGCCAGACTTGTTAAGGAGAGGATGATGTTATGACTAAGCGGTCAATCAACCGCAGACTTTCCTGGCCTCAGGGTTCAGTTGGATAATAATGTTTTCTGAGGGTAAATGCTCCGACATTTCCTTACTTGACCACCCAAGTCCCTTAAGTCTGTCTTTGGAACTGACAGATCGCATTCCAGGTGAACTACACGATCGTATCATTGACCATCTACATGACGATAGACCGACACTCTTGATATGCAGTACTGTCTGCCGTACTTGGATGCGAGCGAGTAGATATCACCTTTTTTCTTCTCTCGAGATACACGGGAAGATCGCCACTGTCGTACGTAGGCTGCTTCGAGCACCTTACTCGACGATAGGTAAATATGTGCGCGAGCTTTCCGTACGCGCGAGCTCATCTGTCAATCCAAACGACTACTTGGGCGAACTTCTCCCATCTGTTGATGCTCTGTTAATCACAGCCTCGTACTCTGTTCGAATCCAGGATTTCCTATCTTGGACGCGAGTCTACGCTGGCCAGTTGGTCGAACTTGTATTGTACGGCATCAATCTTATTTCAGATTCTTTTTCGGACTTTGTCCATAGTCTACGGGAATTCAAAGTTCTGCGACATGTCGCTATCGTTTGGGGTCCAGTATTCCCTTTGCCATCACCCAAAGGGCTTGAAATCGAGGATCGAAATGTAGCACCACTTCCTCCCATTCGTTCACTTATATTAACCGGATACAGTATCAATCTGGTCTGGTGGTTACTGGCAGGGGGAGCAAGAATCACCCGGCTAGACTTGAAGTTCCCACCCTTACCCTTTGTTACACTCGATTCTTCAAACAACCCCAGAATGTGCTGTGACGTTGGTGAATATCTTCGTGCAGTTGGCACAAGCCTCCAGGAATTAGACCTTCACCGGGATTATTTTGGTTTGTACATTGAATTTTCACTGCTGCTATGACGATTGAGCTCCGTGTCAGAGACAATTGATCTTACGACCAACACAAACCTCCATGCTTTGTGGTTCCATGATATTAGGGTGTCTACTGGAGAATGGGTTACGTTTGCGCCAGCCCAGGTCACTTCTCCGAACTTGCATACAATAACCCTTCGTATCTCCAGTGACGACTTTCAGGGCCAACGTGCTCAAATTAAATCGTTTGACTGGCGCACTTTTGGTTCAATCATTCGTAATGCACCTTTTAAGTCATCCCTTCGAAAGCTTCAGATATTCTGGCTGGGATACTTCGAAGTCGCCGACATGTCAACAGAATTAGTACAATTACTCAGAGAGTACATTCCAAGAAGCGTGAAGTGCACCGTCGCAGATTCCTTCTCATTATCAACGACGAGATTCGGCGCAACCAGCCACACACGTGTCTTCGATAGGTATAGTCAGGGATGGAAATAGACTTTCCATCGGCCTACTCATCATGGTAAATTCCAGACGAAGTACGTGACTGATCCATCGAGGTCAAGGTCGAGCCTGAACCAAGAAAACCCTTATACGCACGATTCTGTAGCCTCCCTTGAGCAGCCTTTGCGCTAGTGGACCCACCGCGAATCAATCAATCCGTCCAACTGTAATAATTTCGGTTATTTGAATGTATGGTTATGATTATACACAGTACATGACCCTGTATGAATTTGAATATTTTTTGTCTTGGTCCAAGTCAAGTTTTATTCCCAGCTACGTTATGTAAGTAACTCAAAAGACCTTATATAATCGACTCGAGAATTTGGTCGGGAGACACTTAATTCGCAGCCTGCCATAGAAGAGATGAATGCCGTCAATCTGTTTTCATTTTTGGATGAAGCTAGCACAGACAGTAACGATGAGTCTTATTCTTTGCAGTCAATTGTCACTGTTCCAGCAGATCCAGAACTTCTCCATCAAAAAAGAAAACTCGAGGCGTCTCAGGCACTGTCGCATGACGGCGATGTCTTAATGCACGATGTAGACGACCAAATAGGATCCTCTACATCGAAAAAAACAAGATTCTCGTCCCCAAAAGCCATGATTGTTGATGCGTTCCAAACGGAAGGTACGCGTGAAGTCCCTGCAAGTGGCGGGTTGAATGCCATAGAGCACGTTGAGACGCACCTGGAATTAAAGCATCAAGTCGGTCATGTTCTTTTTCCAAAGCCTAATTGACAAGCTAACCAACCCACAGGTTCGTCATGAGGTCGCTGTTCCCACAGGTTATCACTACACCCCAATCGCCAATCACATTCCCCCTTCGAGACCAGACAGGGAGTATCGTTTCAAACTTGACCCATTCCAGCAGGTCTCTATATATGCGATTCAGAGAAATGAAAGTGTTTTGGTTTCTGCTCATACAAGCGCAGGCAAGACTGTTGTGGCCGAGTATGCCGTTGCGCAGTGTCTTGCTAGGAAACAAAGGGTAATCTATACCAGCCCAATAAAGGTGGGAAAAATGCCGTCCGCGAGCTATTCCATCTCATTTTTGCCGTCCTTTTTGTAGGCCTTGAGCAATCAAAAATATCGAGAGATGCTTGAGAAATTTGGCGACGTAGGTCTCATGACGGGCGATGTAACGATCAACCCCTCCGCAACGTGTCTTGTGATGACTACCGAAGTCAGTTCTGTTTTATTTTACCTCTTCAACCAATTTGATACAAGACAGATTTTGCGGTCGATGTTATACCGCGGTTCTGAGGTTACACGCGAGGTTGCTTGGGTTATCTTTGATGAAATTCATTACATGCGAGACAAGGAACGAGGTGTTGTCTGGGAAGAGACTATTATTCTTCTTCCGCCCACTGTTCGTTACGTGTTCCTCTCCGCCACTATACCCAATGCGGTGCAGTTTTCGCAGTGGATCTGCAGACTGCACGAGCAGCCCTGTCACGTAGTCTATACTGACTTCAGACCAACTCCATTGCAGCATTACCTCTTTCCTGCCGGCCGTGGGGGCATCTACCTTGTTGTCAATGAGAAGGGGGAGTTTCGAGAGGATACATTTGCCAAGGCTATGAGTGCACTGCAGGATAGCAGAGGTCAGGATCCGGCAGATTCCAAGGGCGCGTTTGGAAAGAAGGGGAAGACGAAGAAGGGGGGCGACAAACAAGGTTTTGCTCTCATTGCTTTCAGCATACCCATATAATTCATTACAATGGAAAATAGGGCCATCCGACATCTCCAAGATCATGCAAACGGTCACGAAATACGAATACAATCCTACCATTGTATTTGCTTTCAGCAAACGAGAATGTGAAAGCCTTGCGCTCACACTAGCGAAATCAAACTTCAATTCGTCAGAAGAGAGCGAGGCTGTGACTCAGGTCTTCCGGAACGCCATCGATGTTCTTTCAGCAGATGACCGGGAGCTTCCCCAAATTGCTCATCTTCTCCCTCTGCTCTGTCGCGGAATTGGAATCCATCATGGTGGCCTTCTTCCCATTCTCAAGGAGGTAGTCGAACTCCTTTTCCAAGATGGCCTCATCAAGGTTCTTTTTGCCACGGAAACCTTCTCAATCGGTCTCAATATGCCTGCCAAAACTGTGGTTTTTACTTCTACTAGGAAATTTGATGGTCATGAATTCAGAAATCTTTCTTCGGGAGAGTACATCCAAATGTCTGGACGTGCAGGGCGGCGTGGTTTGGACGACCGTGGGGTTGTAATCATGATGTGCGATGAGAAACTTGAACCGGCAGCAGCTAAAGCAATGGTGAAGGGAGAGGCTGACAGGCTAGACTCGGCATTCCATCTAGGCTACAACATGATATTGAACCTGATGAGAGTCGAGGGAATCAGTCCGGAATTTATGCTTCAGCGGTGTTTCTTCCAATTTCAGAGTAGTACTCACGTTCCGCTGCTAGAAGCTGGTTTGTTTTCATCCTCAGCCCGTGAATTTCTGAACCATTGACGCTTTCCATAGAATTGAAACAAGTAGAAGAGGCACAAGCGCAGTTGGTTGTACCGGATGAACTGTCAGTGGCTGAGTATCACGAGAGTCGACAACTTCTCGATCGATTGGTGGCTGATTTCCGGGAGACCATCACTCACCCCACCTACTCGCTTCCCTTCCTCCAAGCGGGTCGGCTCGTCAAAGTAAGATGCCAGAAGCTTGATTTTGGGTGGGGTGTAGTGGTCAATTATCAGAAGCGGCTGTCCCCAAAGGTAAGCTCCTTGAAGCCCCTTCTGATGTCTGTCCTATGACCATTCTAGAACCAGTCTCAAGTTGTGTATTTGCCGCATGATCAGTACATCATTCATGTCCTGTTAAACTGTGCTCCTGGAAGTGTAGTCTCCAAGGACCGAGAGCGTGTGACCGCTGCGCCAGGGGGAATCCAGCCATGTCCAAGCGGTCAGAAGGGTGTTCCACTTGTTGTCCCGGTGTTACTGTCGACGATCGAAGGCATCAGTTATCTCCGTGTCTTTATTCCCAAAGACCTACGACCGACTGTCGCCCGCGAGACTGTCTGGAAAAGCGTTTTAGAGGTTCATCGGCGTTTCCCTGATGGCATCGCTCTCTTGGACCCGATTGAGAATATGGGTATTAAAGATGATAAATTTATAGAATTGATCGAGGTGTGCTTCATGTTTGTTCGACCCTTCGGATCTAGCTAACGCTAGATTCAAAGAAAATCAAGAGCCTAGAACATAAAATGTTTTCTAGTGCACTGCACGTGGATCCACGATTGCCAGAGTTATTCAGGCTCTATTCGAAAAAAAAAGAATTTGCTGAACAAATTCGAACTCTGAAAAAGCGGATACGGCTGACGAATGACATCTTACAGCTCGCAGAACTGAAGAGTCGTAAACGAGTCCTTCGCCGGCTGGGCTTTACAACTTTGTCCGATATCGTTGATATCAAGGGTCGGGTGGCCTGCGAGATCAGCTCAGGTGATGAGTTACTCCTGACAGAGCTCATCTTCAACGGCGTGTTCAACTCTTTGTCTCCCGAACAATGTGCCGCACTTTTGAGTTGTTTTGTTTTCACTGAGAAGGTGTGTCCGCGTCTGAAGATGTAGCTGTGTATCGATGCAATGTTGACTCTGCTACTTTTCTGAAGAGTGAACAAGTCACGAAGCTTGAGGAGGAGCTTGCGGCACCATTGCGAGTTATGCGAGAGTTCGCCCGGCAGATTGCGATGGTGTCGAGGGAATCCAAGCTAGAGATTGACGAAGCTCAATATGTGACTTCGTTCAAGGTCGAAATGATGGACGCCGTTCTGCATTGGTGTCGTGGTGCTTCCTTTTCTGAAATCTGCAAGGTACGTTTGACAGCAGTTGCAAGATCTGAAAAGCCCGTTTTGAGTATTTGGTAGTTGACGGATCAATTTGAGGGGAGCCTTATACGCGTCTTTCGCCGTCTTGGGGAACTTGTGCGTCAGATGGCACAGGCGGCGAATGTCATTGGCAATGAAGAGCTCAAGAGAAAATTCGAAATGGCCTCTGAGAAGCTCGAACGCCCTAATTCTGTCATTTTTTGCTCATCTTTGTACTTGTAGGTGGATGGACAGGATCTTCTGTGATTTTGTCGCGGCCTATATGTGATTGCGAGCCAAGAAGCGGCGGATCCCAATCGTGGGGATTGTAGGCAAGGGTATCAAGTAGAACGGGTTTTACTTACTGATGTCTTCTTTGCTAGTATATCGGTTAGTACACGCGCCTGTCATGGGATGTGACGCGGTCCGCGCGAAAGCTGGGTTCGACTCCCAGGCAAAGAGACTTTTTTGACCGAATTTCTGTTCAGTTCGTTTGCACTCATCGAATTATACATTAAAGGGACTATGATGGGCCAAACAGATCTAGTACCGTACTCGGCCCGTATTAAGCATATTTGACCTGAAAACATACCACCCCCAGCACAAGGCAGAGGCAGTGTCAATCCTGTTCTTTGACATTGAGGGACCTTGCCAAGTATGGTTGGTACAGGAGTATGACAGGACAAGTAGACGGACAAAGATCAGATTCAACAACTGCATGGTTGCAACGGCATCTGGCAAGGAGCATGATACTATACCTAGACATGGCACTGACTTGCTGGAAATAGTAAAGGGCAAACAGGAACTTCCACACTCGGGTTTATGTTGCTGTTGTTGATATGGTATTTCTATTATTCATAATTCCTGTGTCTAGCTTGAGTTTCGGGCTCCCCGGCACTTGAGAACTTGGGATATCGTATTTCTTTGACTCTGCTGTTTGGCAGCTCCGAATGTGTTACGGTTTGGCTTTGATGGAGGCCCGGCGGTGCCGACTTGAAAGAGTCAGTCCGGGCAAACCATCTTGGCTAGCCAAAAGAATTTGGCCCTCGAAAATTTATTCATCTCTTTGCCTGGGAGTCGAACCCAGCTTTCGCGCGGACCGCATGGCGTTTCATGACAGGCGCGTGTACTAACCGATATACTAGCAAAGAAGACGGAAGAGCGTGAGGATGGAGAGTGATGGAATCGTGGGAGGCATGGATAAAAGGTTGAGGCCGTCGGACATATAACAGGGCCGCGCGGATTGATCTGACGAACGTGCGAGATCCGACAGCACAGATTTTTGACGCCTTGTCGTCGTCGCCGTCGCCGTCGTCGACAATGCTGCAGCCATCCCCGCCGTCGTCCATCTCGTCCTCCGCGGGATCGTCGCGCTCGCGGCTCTCGTTCCTGAGCACGTCGTCCTCATCGACGCTGTCGGACTTCTCGGTGTCCTCGCTGCCCTCGCCCCCCGCCTCGGGCTCGAAAACGCACGCATTCTTTGCCTCGCCGTTCCCCACGCGGCCGCCGTCGCCCACGCCGGCGCCAAAGACGCATGCGTTCTTCGTGATCCCGGCTATCGACGTGTCGACACCCACGCCGACGGCGACACCGACGGTCGAACGCGCAGAGGAACCGGCGCCACGGCCGCAGAACCGCGAGCCGGATGTGTGTGGAGGCGTGGACGAGCTTCGTGCAGGCTGTGTGGTCCATTCTGGGCCCACCGCCACCGCCACAGCCGCCCTCCGTCTCGTCAAACCGCTTGGCCACGGCGCCTTTTCCAGCGTCTGGCTCGCCGACGACCTCTCCCCCGTCCCCCTCGTCCTCCACTCCCGCCGCAGCCTCCGTCGCCAGGCCGCCAAGTCCTCCCCGCGCTCGTCCCTCAGCCGCGCAGGGTCCCTGAGGAAGCTGCGCGCCCGTGTCCCTGGGACGAGGCCCATACGCAGTCTGGAGAACGACGGGTCTGCCGAGCAGAGGAATCCGTTTGAGGACGAGCAGGGTATGCTCACATCGAGCCTTTCAAGAGCCTCGTCCACGTCCTCTACGTCGTCGTACAAGCACAGACCACCAGCGATATGCATCTTCGACCCCGCATCGACCCCACCCGCCACAAACGCAACCCCGCCGTCGGCCCTGAGCCGCAGTCCCAGCACGAAAGGTCGTCTCGTCGCCGTCAAGATGACGGTACGCGGCGGCGCAGCAGATGCAGAGAGTGTGCGGGATGACGAGCGGGAGCGGGAGAAGGAACGGACGAGGGTTGCGTTTGTTAGGGAGGTCGAGGTGCTCCGCGTAAGTCGCTCTTGACATTGCCTGCGCACTACTAACCTCCCTCCCACAGCACATATCACACCCAAACATAACACCCCTCCTCACCCACCTCTCCACGCCCACCCACCACGTCCTCGTGCTCCCCTTTCTCCCCGGCGGCGACCTCCTCCAGCTCGTGAACGCCGACGACGCATGGACAAGGCTCAGGGAAACCGTGCTGCAGCGCGTATGGATCGAGCTCTGCCGGGCCGTCGGGTGGATGCACGGTGTCGGGCTCGTGCATCGGGACATCAAGCTCGAGAGTACGTCTCCCAAGAATTCACGTCACTCACAATCGGTCTAACACTCACTCCTGCCCTCCCAAACCAGACATACTCCTAACAACTCCAATCTACACATCCCTAACCCCCACCTCCCCCGCACCCGCCCTCGCAGATCTCCCCGCGTCCCCCGCTCCACTCGTGAAACTGACGGATTTCGGACTGTCGAGGTTTGTGGATATTAGGTCGGCGGAGGAGCGAAGGAAAGATCGGAGAGCGAGGAGGGTACAGGCACAAGCACAGGCTGCTGTTGGAATCCTTGGGACAAACGGCGAGGTCGAGGACGAAGACGAAGACGAAGAGGATGATGTGGGGGACGAAGGCCCGCTGCTCTCGACGCGGTGCGGGAGCGAGGCGTACGCTGCGCCCGAGCTTGTCATGGGTGGGTCCGCACCGGCGACGACGAGGAATGAGCCGTCGCCGCCTCTCCCCCCTGCGGCTACGGACGGAATCGCGCAACCCAGACTCAGACTCAAACTCGACCGGAAGGAAAGGGTGCGGCGGGGCGTGTACGACGCGCGCGAGACGGACGCGTGGGCGTGCGGGGTCGTGCTGTATGCGCTTGTGGGGAGGAGACTGCCGTTTGGCGAGGGGGAGGCGGCTGGTGCGGGTGCGGGTGGGGCGGGCATTGGGAGGGAGGGCGATAGGGGAGCCGGGGGACAGGGGAGGGGGAGAATGGCGAGGAGGGCGTGGTTGATGCGGATTGCGAGGGGGGAGTATGAGTGGCCTGAGTGTGAAGGTTTGTCTTCGTCTTCAGAGCAACTGCTCCAAGAGGGAGACGAGGGGCTCGTTGGACCGACCCTTGCGAGATCGGAGGGGGCGCGGAGGATCGTGGGGAAGCTGCTTGTGAGGGATCCGAGGAAACGTGCGAGGATCAGGGAGCTGTGGGGGGATGAGTGGATGGGTGGCGAGGGTCGCGGCGTGGGGGTGTGTTTGGAGGTGAATCCAAGTCCTCTATCGGGTTCGAGTGGGGGTTTCAGTTCAGCTGGAGGTGCGCACAGTGAGGAGGGGGTTGGGTCCAGGATGAATGGGGTGGGGAACAGTGCGGACGAGGGAGCACATGGGGGGGATGAAGACCAAGCAGAGGAACAAGAACTAGAACCAGAGGATGAAGAAGAAGACCAGGAAGAAGAGATGGGCGAAGAAGAACTTGAAGAGGCGCTTAGAGAGGCCGAGGAGGAAATCGAGACGGATGGGTGGTTGGTTGATCAGGAAGGGATTGGGGATGTTGCCAGGAGGGAGGTTGTTTAATAGGGATCTGGCGCACACTCTCTGGCCTCCCGTTTCTCTGCGTCTTCGCTCGACGGGATACCTGGAGTCCCCACACCGCGTCACGCAATCGCCCCCGATACCGGCATAAATCTATATGGATGTGTCATATGCGCCACATCCCTCATCCTCCCCTGCTCCCGCTGCACCATAATCAAATCACCACAAATACAACCAGAAGATGTAAAAACAACATGACATACGATACACTTATACTTATTCTACCGCTAGTCTTGGTACCTTCTATTTATCTTCCCCTTCTTCCCTCTCCCCTCCTATCGCCCCAACCAAACTTGTGCCATATCCAGTGTACTCATACATCGACATACATAAAGTCACACCTGCCCAGCGCAACCTTTCAAGCTGGGTTTGGGTCTGTCAACGTTGTATTCCTTCCTTCCCCCTCGTTCTGTCTTATAGTTTAGTATATACACCGCGATTGTGTCCGTGTCCATGAAATGTTGTTGTAGTACATAGCTACAGTGTTCAGAAGGTCCTGTGTTTTCTTACTGGTTTGAAGTGTGATTGTTGAGATGTCGAAATTTTCGGTAGAGGTAGACACGTAGTATCGATTATGCGTGCGTATCATACCTGTCCTTTGAAGTGATGGATTTCTAGAGCACTTCGCTTCAAATTCCATTCGGTGGAATGGATTTATTCCTGATAGTCATGCAGGATTATTATTAATGCCTTTGATAGAATGAATTTCCCAAGCACTGCCCCTCCGTGCTCCAAGGCTCGAACATCTATAGGGTTCATATTTATAGATCCTCTTGCAGCCCGCCTTCTGGAGATGAGGATGCATTGTCTAGATACGCGGGAGGACCACCGGCCAAAGTTCCAGATTTCTTGACTTGTGTATTCCATATTGAGTGCTGGTGCCTGGACTTTGTTGGGTCTTCTGAAGAGAGGAAAGAATGCTCGTCTTCTTTTTCCCCCGGCGTTCTTGAACGTTTCGTTGCCGAGGTCCAAATTTTGACAATGACGCCTCCCTCCCTGCGAGGCAGGTGGTCCATGCGATCAGGTCGGCCCAGAGAGGAGGGTAGCGCCTTTCTTAGATACTACATACTACGTACCCCCCTTGCGAGGAAAAAATGCTCGTCTTCCCTTGCCCCCGGCGTTCTTGAACGTTTCGTTGCCGAGGTCCAAATTTTGACAATGACACCTCCCTCCCTGCGAGGCGGGTGGTCCATGCGATCAGGTCGGCCCAGGAGAGGAGGGTAGCGCCTTTCTTAGATACTACATACTACGTACCCCCTTGCTTGAATACCCCTCCGCGCGAGAACGAGGCGAGATGAGTGGCTCTCAGATGACGTTTACTGCACGGTACCGCCATATAGATTCGGTGGTACCGGTGTCAAGCGGAGAAGTTGCTTGAAAGATTCCAAATCAAGTACAAGTGAGTAGACCTTTGCGCGTCTTCCTGAATGCGACAAGTGGACAAGTGACTGTTGCCTGACAAGGCAGGAATCCGGAGAGGTAGCTTGATTGATAATCTAGGTAGCGCCCGCTGGCAGGTACGGCAGAATCATGCACAAGACCACTCCATTGATGCGATGCGATGCCAGTGGACCCTCCTGGATCTCATATGGATGAATCGACTTCGAAAAAGCGCCTATATATGTATGTCTTCTTGAGATGACCTGACGAGTTGGGATAGAGCCTAAAAAGCATATTGCGTATCCCAATGACCGCCGACCGCGCTCGTTTACCGAGTACATACATGTGATGGCCCATCCCTTGGACTCGTTGCCGCGAGAGCCGGGTAAAGGGATGGCCGTGCTTCACTTGGGCGCCGCAGTTGTAGGATGATTACGGGATGTAAATTTACAGTTGAACCGAACTTCGCGGTCATTTTCCCAGCCGAATCCCTCGCCCACCGATCCTCTGTTCCATCCTATGAATCCTGCAAGACGCTCAAGCCTGGTCGGTCTTGGCGCGTTCGATTTACCTGTGATCCAGATTGTCTAGAATTATACTACAGACCTTACTTTATACTGGCTTTGAATCAGGGAACGTCTGTCTCCGGGACTAGCGGATAAATGAACAGACATTATATTCGAGTCAAACGAGTCATGAACGCGACTTTGAATGGTCTGTCACAACAATGTATACGTATCGCATTTTACGCATCCCCACATTCAGTCTGCGGTCATGGTCGTAATCAACGCCCATCGATCCACTGGTCTCATGTGTAAGTATTTTTTTCATATCTCTCAGGTCTAACGACGCTACATATCATCGAATATGACGTTCTCGCTTGTTTCGATATGGTCGCAGCGTCATACTTTTTAGTGACCAACGGCGCCTGGGACTCGCTGATTCGCGCTTAGCTTGGAAGTGGATTACCCAAAAACCCAAGGTATCCCGACTCGCAGTATTCGTGCGCGATACTCGTTCTTTGGTTGTCTATTTGTTCTGCCGGGGCACTGAAGAATCTGAGCACTTTACTTGGATTTGACGTATGCTCTGATCTATATTGCGAGAGCTCGATGTCATCTCGAAGCTTGGGACTCGCTGACGACTCTTGCTTGATCACCCACCTTAGCTTTTGTCTTTCCAGTGTCTGAAGATCTTTATGCTCAGTCTCCAAGAACAATGAAACTCGAGCCGCTTGAACGTACTTCATTGTGTTCAACTATAACAGACCTCTGATGCAATGTTATCTCAGCTAGCCGACGTGCGTTGTTCAAACATCGGCAGGCATGATCCTTCCGGTACTCTGCACGATAAATGTCCTTCCACCCTGCGTCATCCGATAACTTCTCTCCCTTGCCTGCAAGTAAGCTTATTCGACAAATTCCAGAGTCGTTCCTTTGCGGAAACCCAGTATGCTCACCTGCAAGTCACCACTTGTGGCAACCCGTGGTAAAATCGATTCATTATGTCGGTGAACTTCATTTTCATTGCCAGGTTCCTATCATGTAATTTCAGGCTCGGACTCGGAAACACAAAGCATGCCAATAATACGTGGAGAGTTCGGGCTAATTTTAGTCACTTTTCGTACGCGTAGCTTCTCAAGTCCAGTCGAATCGTTGCTTTTCTGAGGTTCAGTGGCCAATGATCTGTTTTATTGTTGCCGAGTTTTTTTTTTAGGTCTATGATGAAAACGCGCGAAAGTCGCCCACGAGCATATTGGTGTACAAAGTACAAATGAGACTTACCGCAAAATTTTCTCCTCATGCCTCTCGTACCCACTTTGTGGGGATGGTCTACATTATACACAGGCTTATTTTTGAAAACAATGTTGTTCCTGGTCGGTGGCGGTGGCGGTGTGCTAGTGTATCATTTTCACATCATGACTTTGAAATAAGGATAATTACTATGTATTGTCGTTCAACTTCAACATTTCCGACACGACACGATCCTGAAGGCCTGAAGTTTGACACCCGCAAAGTCAACGGGTTTGTCCGTGACATTAAAGTAGGAACATTCTATTCTAATTAGAATTGACACTGTTTCAGGCACATCTTTTTTCTTCGACCTCGGGCAAGCAACATTATTGATTGACACTCTCAGATACACCATGCCATTGAACGAAAGTTTTTCTACTCATTCTAAGCTCAGTTCGCTGCCGCCAGAGACTATCACAGGCATTATGGAGGAGTTGGACTGGTTTTCGTTGATGAATATTCGCAAGGCGAGCAACCTATTTCGACCTCAAATGTAATTTTTATATGATTGCCTAAGACTTGTCGCTACTTTCACGATATATCCAAGTCACTGGCAGTCTGGCAGAAGCAATTGCGACAGTATGTGCGCGCACACAAACTTGCAGCACGTCTCGAAGCACCTTTGGACACCTTCTCTGCATCTGAGCTCGAAGACTGGATAAGTCGTCGGGTCAGCGCCGATATAGGGTGGAATTCCGTAAACAGACGGCCTACTGGGATTCGGAAGATCAACATAAACGTGACTCAGGCATGTCTTGTCCCAGGTGGCCGGTGGTTGTTGACTGGAGGAGGGGACGGAACCCTCATTGCACACGATTTAGATGCATCTGTAGTTCAAGGAAGGCTTCTTTTGGAACTTCCTCAGTATCAAGGAATAGAATCTATGTGCGTCTCCGTTGACAAGGACTTGCCGAACTTCGCTTTCAATGTTGCCGTCTCCTCGAATCATCAATCCTGTCAGAATCTGCTTTAGGATTATCTTCTATCCTGTCTTACCTTCGCACTACAGTCACGGATGAATTCATACATATCTGGGCCGTCTCAATAAGTGGTCGAGGCCATGAAGCATATCTGCAAGCTCGACCTCTTCGGTCTTTCAAAATACCCAGTAGATTGCCAGCATTTAACATCACACTGCGCAATGATTTGGTGGCACGAATTATGCACGAAGGAAATGGTTCCTGTCATGTCGACGTCTTCAACTGGTCAAATTCGACATCGGCCTTATATTGTAAACAGGTCATTTACCTGCAAGAAACCGTCGTTGAGTGTCCCCATGTCCTTGTATTGGTCTAGCCCTCTGATGTTTGATGCAGTATCACATTCAACTTCTTCCGTGTGAGCGGTTGTTGGTTTTTACCAAAGGGTATATTAGGGTCTATGATGTCCAACCCGTTGTCAATCATGAACCATCGACAACTTGCCCCGCGATCTTGCCACGTTGGCAGCTTCCCTGCCCACTAGGTCATCGAACCGCAAATGGCGGGATATCCGAGGCATTGATTAACCCGTCTCAAACACAGTTCATATTTGTTGCTGAGAAACCGAACACTATCTATAGTCTGGTCATTCCCCATGATGTATCCCAGTTTCCTGTTCTCCGTAAGATCGCGAACTTCCCAGGAGACCACCACCCGGCCGTTGCGGTTGGTTTTGAGAAAATGTTTATTGCGTTCGAAAGAAATTGGGAGACGGATCGTGACAAGCTCAGTGGATCAGTGATCAGGCTAGAAATTCCTTGGATAGAGGACGGGTTATCTTCCGAAATTGTTGCTGCCCAAGGTGTTCACTCTTATGAATACCCCGCAGAATGGTATGTAGGATGGCCACCTCTTCTAGACGAAGGTTCGGGACGGATTGTGCAGTTTTTTGGTAGGAGGGGTCTTGTTGTGGTGGATACTGCTTTGTGTTTCACATAGAGGGTCCAAATCGAAACGAGATCTGTGAATTTGATGAATAATAGCAGGTATTAAGAATCCATAAATAAATATTCTTCGCTAGTATATCGGTTAGTACACGCGCCTGTCATTGTGAAGGGCCATATTGTCCGCGCGAAAGCTGGGTTCGACTCCCAGGCGAAGAGTTCATTTTATGAGCATTTTACCGATAGCGACTCATGATCACAGAATCCAGCATTCAATGTTATTCTCAATGGTCTCGTATGCATCTACCTTGGTTTTTTAGAGATGGTTTTCACTAATATTCGAAATCTCGGACTGGCGGATTTAGTATGTGCAGTTACCGCTCGTTTATAAATCCACCGTAATCGTGTGATTGTAAAAGATTAACTGGAACTATGATTTAGATCAATAGCAAGAGTATGTATGTGGTCAACACTTGTGTGGAGGGTGTAGTACAATTCTTTATCAAATCCAACGCAGCGTAGAACGAAACACGGGATTTTCCAACGACCGCTGTCATACTGCTCTTTGACCGAGTCAGCTGACATTGGTGGGTGATCGTTGTCAAAAAGCTGGGTTGTGAGGCGTGCGCAATGCGATGCTTTCGTCTGTTAGTGGGTTGAACAGATCGGGTCCATCGTCACTCAAAAAATTTCAAGATACAACTTACCTGGTCATCAAGTATCATCCATTCAGAGAGCGCCATTGGGTGTTCTGGAAGAGGTGAAATGGTATATGTACCGAGGTAACACCACTACCAAGCAATTGAGTGAAAAATCAAGTAATTTGGGGCTGGCATACTTTTCCTCCACTGCCCTGTACAACTAATTCAAAAGGACATTCTTGCGGCACTGAGAGGGGATAAAACCAATATCCTGAGCGACCACAGGAAGGAATATAGCTTGATAGTCATATTTTTGCTAGTCAGATTGTACCAGAAATATACCCAGCCTACAATTCTTACAGGGGCATGCAAGCAGGGGGCTGCGGAAGGAAATATAATCTATTCGTCAGATTAATTACCGAATTGAACCGTTCATCACTAAAGCAAACCAGTACCTTTTGGCTTGTGTTACATTCTACAAAACAAGGCGCTTGTTAGAAAATCAATCGGCGGATATATGATCAGCCCCTTACCATCGGCAACGTGAGCATCAGCAATTGCATATCAGAATTACTCTTGAGCGTTAACATTCCCGATTCAAATCCATCCTCCATAAACGACGTATGGGGAAAACGTCTCCTGATTGCCGCTAGTCTATTATGGCGTACTTCTGCGGCTAAGTAAAAGACCTGTGAGTGGACCAGCGCTAGCTGAAAATCAACAATGTATTCACAATTACGGGCGCGTAGTAATATAACAGAGCGCTCACTTTCTTTTCCAGCCAATGTTGCCTACTTTCCGTCGCCACAAGGTACGCCAGCAGCTCGTGATGTACATCCCTCAAGCGAACTTCCTGTTCGTATACATCTTCCATTCTTCCTGTGCTGTTCTGTGTAGGCGCAGGTCAGAATCAAACCTTGATGTATGCACGACAAGAATGGGGACCCACACTTGATAGTCCCGGAAGTGCATACGCGGTGTAGGGTGAGAGAGTCATTTTAGCCCTTTCCGTCGCAAAAAAAAATTCAAAATCACTACGGTAGTGTCAACGAACGCTGCCAGTGTCTTCCAAGATAGAGGGAGAACAATTGGCGCTGCCTCACGTCGCTTCAAATCAGCATGTAGAATATTTAAGAAGTGTCATCCCGACTGAACGGCCTATTCCGAGATCGTCGATCAATATGCACATTTGCAAAGTTTGTGCTAAGAAAGAAGTTGTCATATAATCACAAGTATCTGTACGTATGGACCAAGTACCTGATGACCGCCCAGAAAAAGTGTTTTTAAGGCCGACTCTTAAAAATGACGGCCGTGAATGTGATAAGCCTTGGAATCGACCGCCAAAACCAATCAAATGTTCACCGCACTAGAAATCGGCAGGTGTGTGTCATAAATACATTT
Organism: Termitomyces sp. DKA64; assembly: GCA_017657295.1. Lineage (NCBI taxonomy): Eukaryota > Fungi > Basidiomycota > Agaricomycetes > Agaricales > Lyophyllaceae > Termitomyces > Termitomyces sp. DKA64. The sequence continues at coordinate 47,570 of JAGGAV010007777.1, forward strand.
TCCACATTATTATTACACGGAAGGAGTCACAAACGTCTACTCTGCCTTGCGCCCTTTTGCCTTCTTTTCGCGTGAGTCCCCGGCCAGCCACAGGGCCGAAAACAGAAAGAAACCGATACTCGTGCTGATGGCACCCGTATAGTAGGGCCATGCAGCACTCAAGAAACGTGGATAGCCATCATGGCGTGGAGGCACCACCGGGACAGTCGTGGAGCTCGTAAGATATGTGAGGCTGTGAATTTAAGGCAGATCAACATTAGATTTATGGCAGAGACAAAACACGTACCCCTTGCGTTTGTAATTGATTACAAACTTAAAGACACCATGCCGGTCGGGTGCACGGAAAGTCGCTGAATATTTCCCCGGAATGCCCGAATCTGGCAGCAGAGCCGTCCGAACGTGTGGATCTAGCATTGTGAATTCTAGCTGAAGATCTCTGATATCTGAATACGGTGCCCAGGTTGACGTTTTCGGGTCATACTTGGAAACATAGGCAGTGTATACCTGAAGGTGCTGTTGATCGTACTGAGGTGTAGGAGTAGTTCAATTCTCACAAGTCTATCATTTGTAGTATATTGTTCTGGTGGTTCAGTTGCATTGACGCGATGATGGGTCGTGCTTTCGATACGAAGAACGTTTGTTTCTTGGAAGGTCCATGCGACAACATCACGGGCAAAAGCGGCATTCCCAGAAGGGACGCCTCTTAGAGAAGTTCAGAATTTGCGCACAAAAGGTTTAGCTGGGATAAAAAAAACCCACTTCAATATTTCTTTTTGGGCGAATTCATCACTGAACACATCGGCACTGCCCATGAACGTGACGCGAGAATTGTCAAGGGTTTGGAAACCAGTGACTAGGCCAAGTTGGGACCCGGCCCAGAGACCTTCCCCGCCTCTCTCCGCCGCATCGACCAGAGAATCAGGAGATCCACCATCGGTTTCCGAGGCAAAGCTCTCTGCCGGCGCGCGAAGGATAGGTACGACCATAGGGTTATTTCCAGTCGAATGTGGAACACCAGAGAACCAGACTGGGTTGATATTCGAGGAAACGATTGAGTTGGCTTGGACAGAAACAGGAATGACCTGAGGCGATTCTTCGCGTTCCGGAAAATATGAGACTAGTGGTGTGCCGGGGGGTGGAAGGGCGAGCGAAAATTCTGCGGCTAGTGTTGACATTGGCGTTTGTTTAGAGGACAAGGCGATAATGAGGTTGGTCTTTTTCCCCAGAAGTTGTACAAGAGATTGTGGGGTGACATCCTTGGCGAAATCTGTCTAGAGTGAGAAAAGTAAGTATTGGAATAGGGAATTGATACCGTACTCTTCGTTTCAGACGCTAGAAGGATAACGTGGGCGAAGTTAGGAACTTCGTGCTCGATAACGAGAGGTCCTTCAGCCTTAGGAGCGCGGAATGTGAGCTCATATCCTTGCTCTGGAGGGATGATTGTCAAATGAACTCATTTCGGCAGGTTACGTTCACAAACCCTTCAATCCGTCGAAGAAGAGAGAATAGTTGTCCTGCTTATTTGGCTCAACAATTACCAGGA
>JAGGAV010007777.1:49212-91290 GCA_017657295.1 Termitomyces sp. DKA64
TCCCCAGAAGTTGTACAAGAGATTGTGGGGTGACATCCTTGGCGAAATCTGTCTAGAGTGAGAAAAGTAAGTATTGGGATAGAGAATCAATACTGTACTCTTCGTTTCAGACGCCAAAAGGATAACGTGGGCGAAGTTAGGAACTTCGTGCTCGATAACGAGAGGTCCTTCGGCCTTGGGAGCACGGAATGTGAGCTCATATCCTTGCTCTGGAGTGATGATTGTCAAATGAACTCATTTCGGCAGATTACGTTCACAAACCCTTCAATCCGTCGAAGAAGAGAGAATAGTTGTCCTGCTTATTTGGCTCAACAATTACCAGGACAGAATCTCCAGTGCTCGACCTGGCATAGAGGCACGTAGCAAGACTAGCAGCAAGGAGGAATAACAAGCGAAGCTGTAGCATTGGCGGTCTGCCGTGATATACGTCGAGATGAATAAGTTTCCAATCGCTGACTGGCAGCTCCACGTCACGGTCGCGCTGGATATTTTTGGAAATGTGCGCTTGGTATGAGTTTCCGAACTAAACAGAATCTCCGATTTCCGACTTCCGATAAAGCCCGACTAAAATTCATTTGTAAACGCGCTAAACTTTGTCCACACCGCGTTGCTGGTCGTTTCCTACTCTTCGTTCTCCTTTCCTTCACGTCATGACTGCCTCCGATGAGCTCGAATACCTCAAGTCTCTTGTGTTGCAATTGAACGAGAAGATCGCAGCCCTTGAGTCCAAGTCAAGACCCGCTCCCAAAACACCTGCTCAGCAACTTCGAACAATTCTCGTCGGACCTCCCGGAGCAGGTGCAACGAACACAAAGCCGACCGTCTCTACTGGCTAACTGTTCCCGCAGGAAAGGGAACGCAAGCCCCGAGAATTCGCGACGAGTTTTGTGTCTGCCATCTGGCCACTGGTGACATGCTTCGCGAGCAGGTAGCCAAGAAGACACCTCTCGGTGTTGAGGCGAAGAAAATCATGGACACTGGAGGTCTTGTTTCTGATGACATTATGGTGGGTATGATCAAGAGCGAACTGGAAAATAACACGGCTTGCAAAAATGGGTACGTCATTTGGGACAATGTGGGCAATGTCTTCGTGTCATGTTAAATTCACGTTTTCTCCAGTTTCGTTCTTGATGGATTCCCTCGAACAGTACCCCAAGCTCAAAAACTAGACAATATGCTTGAGGAACGGAAGGAGAAGCTTGACTCTGTGGTCCAACTTCAAATCGACGATTCTTTGCTTATATCTCGCATCACGGGCCGGTTGATCCACCCTACCAGCGGAAGGACTTATCACAAGGAATTCAGGTATGTTATAGGATCTCAAACGAGCAATTGACTGATGATATTTTCTCAGCCCACCTAAAAAGTCAATGACTGATGACGTGACTGGTGAACCGCTAATTCAACGTTCGGATGACAATGTAGAAACCCTCCGCAAACGTCTCGGGGCCTTCCACACCCAAACAGGTCCTGTTGTCGACTACTACCGAAACAAGGGTTTATGGCACGGTATTGATGCGGCGCAATCTCCAAAGGTTGTCTGGGACCATCTTCGCAGTGTCTTTGTTGGTAAAGATCAGAAGTAAATCTAATTGTTACCTAGGGACTTAACTACTAGACACAATATCATGCCGTGGACCAAAAAACTCTTCTATCCAATTGGCGCATGTATGCCAAGTTAAGCATTTGAGGGCACCGATGATGAAGGTGACCAATAAAATCAAGGAGAACAAACGAATTCGTGTGAGAACGTATCTTCCTGTTTCGGAAGTGTGGTTCTAACTTACAAGCGGACTAATTTGAGCAAGGCTATGTATACAGGAGAATCATGTGGAAGAGAATCGCATGATTCAACTTTGCTAAGTGAGTACATATAACCGAAGATGATGCATCCATGACGATCCTATCTCGATGATCCCACTTTGGGAGGCGGCAGTTTTTATATTTGTATTCTGCGTTTGGAAACTCGGGCTTGTGCAAGTCCTAGTCCTCTTTGTTGATCAAAGAACCACACAGTACATAATTCAGTCGGGTGCTATGTAGGCTGCGCCCACAGACGTCTTCTTACATCGCTAGAGAGAATCTGACTGATCAGATCTTCGGACGAAGTCAAGGCCGTGCTTGTAATCCGAGGACACACCAAACTATAAATTCATCATGGCTGAATCAAATTAAATCTCTTCGCGATCAATGCCTCCCCATAAAACAGAACCCACTCTTAGACGAGGTACTGCCTGCCTGGCCTGCAGGTAAGTATTCTAGTCTCTCGACCATAAATGTACTCTGATTGCCATATCATATAGGAAACGAAAATTGGTGGGGATCATTGAAAACAACCTTGAACCTTGCTAATTGCTGATAATATCAATCAACACCAGAAATGTGACGGAATACGCCCTGTATGCCATCAGTGCACGAAGATGAACCGTGCCAATGACTGTGCGTACGACGACAAGCAACAAAAAAGCCGGACAGCCCTCCTGAAAGAGCAACTCTTCCAGCTAGAACGTCATTTACGCGATCTCGAGTCAAGCTCTTCAGGCTCAGGTCAGCATCCTTTGAGCTTGAATTTTACAAGCTTCCTTTCTAATCAGCACTGGAATTCAGGAGCACTATCGCCTTCTTGCAGTGTCGAATTGGACTTGGGACTTTCACCCACATCTGATGATGGTAGTAGAGCTTCAAATCGTCAACATCCTTTATACACCTTCGCCTCTAATTCCATCTCGCCATCGCCTCCTCGCTCCGAAGCCAGCTCTGTTGCTTCATCCATGCTTTTTAATCCTACGGCACACCATGTCAAGTCAGAAGATTGTACCTCTCGTTCCCCTGCGGCCTCTCCCCGTGGATCTCATACTGACCCTGGAAGAACCTTGCCTTCTCGTTCGAAACAATATCTGTGAGATTTATTCCCGGTAATACAATTATTGATCGGCCCGCCGACCCTGCGATTTTAATCATCACAGACTTGATATCTTTATGGCTCACAGACATCAATGCTGGTTCTACGCGAGTGTGGACCGATTCCTTGAGCCTTTTCAGCCAGGGAATGAGCCACACCCTGCACTTATGAACGCGATGTACCTCCTTGCATGTCACTTTGCAAACTCCCAGATCTACACGGATCTGGAACCCGCTTTCTATATACAAACACAACACGAGATCAATGTGGCGTTAGACACTTCGGACCGGCTTTCCGATATCGTTCAAGCATCAGCGCTCCTCGCCATCTACCTGTACATGAACAATCGTGTTATGGAGGGATATCGACATGCCTTCTCTGCAATTAAATTCGCTGTTGGAATTGGCTTACATCAAATTCAGCCCCAAAGCTTACTAACAGGTGTCTACCCAGCACAGATGCCTCTTATTCCGATCGCACCACCACGAGACGCCATGGAGCTACAAGATCGCGTCCTCGCATTCTGGCAAATTTTTATGATTGACCGTTGCTGGTCCGTAGCTAATCACCTACCACTCGCATTGCCGGACAAGGATACACCACAGTGTCGCATCCTAACCCCATGGCCTCTCGGGCCTAATAAATGGGTATGTAACATTTTTGTGTTTAAGCCACCATTTACACTTACCACTATGCGGCTAACAAGGATACAATTGGCTTTCAGCCACCCCTCCGTGCGTTCTTTGAAGGTACGGAATCTCCAGATCCGTCTGAAGAGACTATGCCCTCTTTGAAAGCCAAAGCGGCTGCACTCTACGAGCTAACATCACGATCGAAAGATGGTGCGTTTGATGGGCTGCTGGCGTTGTGTATCGAACCAGGCATATTTATCATTCATCTCCAAGGGTCTAATCCGAACGACTGGACATATCGCTTTTCCGAGATTGCGCTGCAGAGATTTTCCTCGACGGTTCCCTCCGTCCCATTTAGTCGCGACTACTTCATGATACAGACGATGGTATACACTTCCTTCATCCATCTCCAACGGCATGTAATTTCCGACGGCCGGGCTTTGAAAGCGGGACATTCGATAGTCCAGCTCATATGTCAGTTGACTGATGCTGACTGGCCTTTCTTGGATCCTATCATTAGCGTACGTAGCGCTTCCATTCCTAAAAGGGTGCATGCTCACGATATCTCCCATAGGCATGTTGGTTCTCTACTGCAGAGATGTTCATCATTGCAATTGCCAACTTGAAACTGGACAATTCCCCTGGGAACCTCAGCGATGTAGTTAATAGCTACCGGCATAATTTGGACGTCCTTGCGCAAGCCCTAAACACCTTCGGAATATATTTCCCATTATCCGGTACGTATCTCGGGTTCTTGGCGCAAAATTGTCTATGACGCGACTTTTTTTTTGGTTTCAGGTGAATTTGCTTCGAGAGTCGAACTGGCTCGTGGTTGATCGATCTCGGCTGGGGAGTACCCCCACAGACTCGGACTTGTATATCATTCACAAGTTGTAGCAATAGCAATGATCCATGATACCCATTTCATCGTTCCCCTGTACACTAGCGTTTGTCGGTGTTCATATGACTCGATGTATTGCTGATTTTATAATGATATTGGAATGTTTTGATTAATATGTAATCCTTCATCCCTGGCTAAGTTCCAATGAATCGGCTTCTGCGTAGACAGGTTCGGGGGCGCCCGGCTGTGTCACAGTCGTGGTCATTTCATGGACGAGTAAACAGGCTCTATATAGGATCCGACTCCTCACTTGCTCGCTCAGGCTTCCATATATGATACAACGTCAACACGCATGCTACATATGTACTAGTGTCTTACACGCGCACATAATAGGATGATAACATTCAGGGCATCAAAAAGACAACTTTCATAGCGCCTCTAAAATTAATTTGCGCGTCACATATTACCAGTAGCAGCCACGCACGGTACACCAGTGACGACTCTCCCTCTGCATACGCGGGAAATGAGTGGCTTTCCTTCACTGTCTTGGACTGCACTCCGTCGTTATAGCCCTATCATCTTGATGTCCAAAACCATAACTGTGCGCTACCTCACGATGCGGTAAATCAAGTTAACGAAATGTGGCGTTATTACGAAATGACTTCAGCATCTCACACCCGAAAATCAGCCGACTTTGAGATAGAAGAACAGACGAAGAATCCGCGATGGTTCTGACATTCGAAAAAGAATCGAAAGAACACATACATGTCAAGGGAAATGACAGCAGATCAGTTTACAGGGGTTTACAACTAAGATGCACATAAACGGATCCATGACAATGAAAATTAATTTCCATCATCATCTCCGGCGTTGATAGCCGTTATCTCTCTCCCTCTCAGCCCCGTAGCCAACCCGTCGATCTCTATCATCCCTCCTAGTCGGAGGCGGACTCCTCCTCTTTTCCCTCTCTCGTTCTCTGTCGTATGAATTTGGCGGCGGAGCTCCACTTCTCTCCCTCGAGTATGCCCGTCTATCATCTCCACGCCCAGGTGGCGACCTCGAGCGACGCGCGTTCCTACCCAGGTGAGGTGGGGGCGAACGTTCTCTTGATACTGAACGCTCCGGACGACGGCCCGCTAGGGCACGCCGGTCACGCTCTCGGCGATCAAGTGACGTTTCCCGCCGGGAGGGAACAGCATTGCCGTTTGGTCGGCGAGTATCTTGTGGCGATGAGTCATAGCGCGATGGGGCGTCCCTTCTGTTGTACTTAGAGGGAGGATCGCGAGAAGGAGAAGGGGAGCGAGGTGGAATAGAGGACCGGCGCCGAGAATCTCGGGGTGGGGACTTAGAATCGTAACGTCTGTGTCTCGGTTCGGGAGACCGAGAGTCATGACGCTTGTGCTTAGGCGGGGGAGACCTGGAGTCATCACGACCACGACGCGGTAGTGGCGACCTGGAGTCCCTGTGTCTCGGCGGGGGAGACCTGGAATCGTCACGACCGCGTCGACGAGGAGGACTGGATGAATAGCGGCGGCGACGATCACGAGAGGACGCATCCGATTCAGAGTCTGAACCTGAAGTAGTGTCAGAATCCGAGTCGCTGTCAGATGAGTCGGAGTCTGAGGAGTCTGAAGACGAAGACTCGGCTTCGAGCATGGCCCGTCGTTGCTCCATGATAAGCCGTGGCGCATTCTACAAAATCAATCTACCACTTTCTTTTTTAACAGGGCCTTGCAGACGTACCTTCAAATACTCTCTCATATCTTCTGTGATGATGCCCAAGCCAATGCTGGTGAAATAGTTGATCGCAAACCTAGTGTTCTTGGGAACATCGATAGGGAACATGCCCTCGCAGTTGCGTTTGACCTCTGGGTCCTTGAACCGTTCTCCTAATGCCTTCAATCCCATGCTTTCCATCATCTCGTTCATGAGGATCTTGATGAAGATACGGCTGCTAGATGTCGTGTCGTCTTCGTTGATTTTTACGGAATCAAAGACAACCCATGAGATTGAGTCTGTCGAGATGAGATGTCCGAAGAAGCGCGCAATGTTGCGCAGGCGGTTCGTCTCATAACGATGAATCGTGGTATAGTAGTTGCCAAAAGCGCTTTCAAAGCACTCGGTCCAAACGCGGTTGAGCTTACTCAGACGTTCACCGACAAGACCATAGAAGTTAGAATATGATCGCTCTTGAGAGCAGCACTCGATAATCATATTAACCAACTCGATCTAGTGTTTAGCATTGATAAGGTCTCTGTGAAGGTACATGCCTTGGGTTTGTACACACCTCTTGACCCTCATCAATCTGGACTTTGAGTAATTTGTGGACAGCTTCTTCGTAATTAAGAGCATTCATGATCGTCAGATAAATCACGCGTCGAAGGTTGACTAAGTTTGTCTCCGTGCGGTCTTCGATGCCTTCTTTAGGTTCAGCCACTACGACAGTAAATCAGCCAGGTAAACACAATTAACACGAATGGAATGAATACTACCTTCATCCTCGTCCTCATCACTAGATTCCTCTTCAGATCCAGATTCTTCATCAGAATCCTCGCCAAGAATTTCAGCCTTGATCGACTTGTATTTTTCTTCGTTTTCTAGATAATCGGGGTCAAACTTGAAAATATCTAAACATTCATTGAGTTTCCGAAACAAGGTAAGGTAATGGTTAATACGTACTGAGTCCTTCCTGAACTTGCATATCATCTTCAAGTTCGGTCTGATGAGTAATTTGCTCATCCTCGTCAACCAAATCCAAGCCTTCCGGCATAATTGGGTTGTCTTTGAACTTGTCTTTCCGGACCTGCATCAACACTTCGATCATGTACTGTACGCGCTGACTGATGGCGCCTTCGTTCAGTACAGCGCGGAAACGCTCAAAGACAAAAGTTGTGCCTTTTGGAGAATTTTCTGTGAGGAAGGCACCAACTTCACGCATGAAACTGACGGCAATTTCGATGGAGTCATCTGTGGGGTGCTCAAGTAGAAGCATAAAGATCTGTAGTGCGACAATTGGGGGCGCGACAGCTTGATTGACGAGATGAGCAAGGAATGTGGTGGACGAGTTGCAAACGATCTAAAATAACAATAAGCTTGGTGAACATGGCAAGTGTAAAACCACGAAAAACCTTGTCATTTCGTTTGAAAGAGCGCCGGAATTGACTGATGAGCCGCATCAGTACCAGATCCCCAACTTGAGGCAATTTTGTGTTGATAATCGCCACGAGTGCAGCAAATACAGGCGTGAAGGGTAAACTGGCTGCCTGTGCTTTCATGACACTTCTCGCGAAAAGCCCACGCCCACGAATGAGGTTCTCCGAGAAGAGTTCGGGCACGACCTGTTTGATATTGACAATATTGACTCGATTGACAATACCCGTGATAGATTTGCGGAGAGCGTCCCAAGCCATACGCTGATATTCTGGACTGCTCTTGTCTTTGGCAGCGGCTTCCTGCATGGCACGTACTCGTGCAGGCGGCATGTATACACCGCCAGACCGCGAACCTATCAGCTTAGCAAATTCGGCCTGAGCATCGAACTCCTTGTCTTGTTTTGGTTTGTCGGTCTTTTCGAGTTCTGCAGCGGCTGCACGAGCCGCAAGCTGACGTTCTCGCTCAGCCTTCCGTTGAGGATCAGCATCAACCACCCTTGGACGTTCCACAAGCCTATTTGAGGGTGGTGAGTGGGACCTCCTTCGTGATGTAGGCGGTGCACCGTCGTTTTTGGGTGAAGGAGAACGAGACCTGATGAAGCGTGTGTGAGTGCCTCCGACAAGGGTAACGACAGACCAGACCCGAACCGTTTCCTTTTGCTGAGAGCACCGTCAGTATCAATGGGAGTGGACATCACTGCGACCGACATCGTCGTTTGTCGGGAACAAGTTGAGGACGGTGCTTGGTCGTGTTTGTACATTCGATTCTTCCTGGATGGCAAAAAGAATCTTTATGTTGTCTCCGACCTCTCATAAGTACATACTTATTTTCCTCACCGCGCTTGCCTTCTGAGTCTGCATCTTCCTTCCTTGTAGCTGAATTAAGTGTGTAATGGACCTATATCATGATAGTATGGACACGCCCTGTCGGATTCGGTTCGCTATTACACAGACGCCGTAATCACATGAGCATCATTGCCACTTTTGCACACATCGCTCCTCCTACTCAATCAAGCACATTCCCAACGTCACGGAGTAAGAGTGTGATGGATCAGCTCGACGTACTCCCGTCAGTGTCCCGGGTGAGTAGGTTGCAATCGCCTGGATAATTGACTTGAGTTAAATCACCGTTAGCTGAGTGATCAAGTCATCCGAGTCTTAGGCCAGGTACATTTTCTACCTCTGGCCTGTAACTTGCCATTGACTCTCATACCAGAACCCAGGAAAGTTCACTCTTCAAGGTATGCTTTTCGTTGCCTGGATGACAACGATGACATTATCGTCTTGGATAGGCACGAACACATATATTATTGGCGATAGAAACCCATATACGCTCATTGATACTGCTGAAGGTCGTGAAGAATACATACCTATCCTTGAATCGGCTCTGAGAGAGACTGCCAAGTCGACCAACCCTATCGAGCCGGATATCTCTGACATCATTATATCTCATTGGCACCTAGACCACATCGGTGGTCTGCCAGCCGTCCTGGTTCTCCTCCAGCGATTGTGGACAGAGCGCAACCCCACGCTGCCCTACAAGCCTCCGCGTTTGCACAAGTACCCTACTAGCCCTAAGGACACTCACCAAGCCCACGAAACAAAGAGTGACATCTCATCCACACTCAGCAAGCTCTCGTCCGATCTCTACACCCCCTCTCCGCATGGCAAGGTGTTCCACGACCTTCATGACTCTCAAATTCTCCTTCCCTCTGGTCTTCGCGTCCTCCACACTCCCGGCCATACAACCGACTCCATTGCTTTGTATGTCCCTCAGGACCGTGTTCTCTATACCGCCGACACCATACTTGGTCATGGAACCTCGGTGTTTGAGGACCTCTCCACCTACCTCACCAGCCTCGGGAAGATGTTGGACTTTAACGAAGGGGATGGCTACACCTCCCTCTACCCCGGACACGGCCCCGTAGTTCTAAAAGGCAAGGAGCTAATCAACGGATATATAAGACACCGTCTTGAGCGTGAGGCACAAATTCTCAAGGTTCTCTGCGACCCTCCTCCTACTGGTCCAGACGCATCCGTCGTGTCTGCGAAATGGACGACATGGACCATCGTTACGACACTTTATGCTGCTTACCCGGAGTCCCTCTGGCTTCCTGCTGCCCATGGCGTGGATTTGCACTTGAAAAAATTGGAGAAGGATGGCGTTGTGAGGCGTGTTGCGGGTGAGTTGCAGCACACAAGTTGGGAGCTCGTTGAGGTTTTGCCATCAACTTCCCCAGTTGACAGGAACAGTCTACTTTGATAGCCTGTCCCGAACCTGTCCTACGCCGTGCGGACAATGAGTCAGGTTGGTGAAATTATCCCTTCGGATGTTTTTGATTTTCATTGTTTCACTTTCGCACCATATGTCGGAATATCTATTTAAGCAAAGGTGAAAACTGCTACGCTGCCTCTCGCACGCGGCATTGAGATGACAATTTTTGATGGAGATACTCAGTAGAAAATCACAAGAAATAACAAGTCTTTTTCCTCAGCCCATCTTTTCTTCTGATTTTGATTATGATCTCTGTGGTATGGTCTCCTGATGAATGACAAGTTTTTCGGGAACCAGCTTTCTTTCACAAAAGACGACGGCCCTTCGCCAAGTACGGTACCCAGATTCGAATAGGTAAGGCTACTTCAACACCGTCTCGCCTCGGCCACAACACAACGCAGCTACATACCGGACTATCGTGCTTCTATCACTTCTCATTCCGGCCGGCGAATTCTTTTCCAAAAACCCCGTACTCGCTAGTATTGTTCCTGAAGTGCAGTCCGTATGGCGGCTGATAAGCTTGTCAGTGAATTCTTCCTTGGCTGTTGAACTATCAAAAGGGTTTCACGACCCGAAATTTTGTCCTTTATCTCGCTTCTTCGTTAAAGATGGATTGTCATGATGTTTACGTCCACTCGTTCCCAACCTGTCGAGACCGGATATTCTCTCTCTAGAAGTTCCATAGTAATTTTGTACCGGCGGGCAGAGATATTTATCTCTCTTCACACCTCGCAGCTCACCTGTGAATCAATCAGGTTTGTAGGGATGATCTTTTAGATATTGCCAGAGCAGTCGAACGATGCTTTGATAGTACAACGAACTTCTGAAGAGCTCTAATGCTGGGTACAACAAACTTCTTTGCGAAGAGCTCTAATGCTGCGACGAAGATAAAACATATAGAACTGTCATTTCCCTACGGGCTGCTCTCGTCTACTCTATTTGATCACTTGCTGTCTCAGAAAACTCCGGCTCGGTAGCTCGTTTCTCTCGAGCTTCACCTGTACACTAATCTTCACGACTCAACACCATCGAGGGTCTTCTCAAACAACGCGCCTAGGTGCAGTCTTTGTCTATCGATTCGAGGATATCACAGGGCTGACAGGTCTTGTCCCCAAATCAACTCAACGTGTCCATCCTCGCACTCGACGCTTCCTTAATTCACTCACCCTGATCTCCTGCACAAGACAGCTGGCGCGTCACGATGTACTCCCACAGAGCTGCATACAATTGTCTAACAGCGTACCCACGTCGAAGATCCCGAGCTTCCCACTAATCGGAGTGTATCCATTATGATTTGACATTGATCAGATTTCAAAAGTCCGAAACTGAGCGCGACGCGACGCGTATTGTTGAACTCTTAATCTAAGTGCTGTAGGTACGTACTCAACGTTCAACTTGTAACGTGCTGCTTGCTATTCTCTGGTGTCATATGGCCTGGAGCGCATGTGTCCTCGTCACAAAGCTTATTCCAAGACCTCTTGGCAAAATACCATCAGTCCTGAAGTCGAGAAACTCATCCAAGAGGCATGCACCACACTTCGTCCAACGAAAAGCTTAACTACTCTGAAGTTATCTGAGCAATTCTGGAATGTGCTGAGAACCCTCAGCCCTGCACCACCACCCCCTCCCACCATTCTATGCTGCCTCACAACATCCAAACTACCCATTCCTGCACATTCCGGCATCATACTGCCCCCACGTTATGCATCCACCCCCTCCACCCTTCCACCATCCTCGTCACGATGGACTGCCATCTCACCTCGGCCCTGGAGAATATTCATTCTGCATGGAGACTACTCGGAGTTCGAAAATGGGAATTTTAAGTATATTCCATAAGCAGCTTGTATTGTTTGACGTGGTCAAAATGGAATAATTTCATTCTCGTCGTGTTCGACATCACTCAGCTGCTCTGTTCTTGTTTCTACCTGTCCCTTTGCTCTAAACTTGGAACTTCTCGGAGCTTGCCCCAGGTTCTTACGTGGCACTGTGCACACGACTCCGTTCTTAACCTCACCCGACCGACGACTCAATGAGGACTACTCTCAAGTTAGCTGTTTTAGGTGTTGGTGATTTCGAAAGTCTGGGAGCTGTTTCCTCATATCTACTGCAGGATCCCCAGGAGAGAATAAGATCAGGCTTATTGAATTGATAGTGAGGTTGTTGCATGATCAGCGGGGAAAGTTTCATAACGATTTCACAGAATTCTCATACATACCGGCGAAAATATGACAAGGCTGAGTACCGATTTTCTGCCAAGGATTGTTGTGCAGATGATTCTTTGTGGAAAGAATTCCAATATGTCATCGTGGTCTACGACTACGACGAAGAAGATAGTCGTGTTGATGCGCTCCAGATGATCAGAGATCTCTGTAAAACCTTCTGCGAGCCTCAGCTGCCCATCTGTTCCGTTATCACCAATCAGCGCCACGACCTTTCAGATTTAGATTTTATGACGCGTTTTCAAATTCGGAAATTCGCATTTGCTTACAACGTTCAGACACTCTCTGTGTGTCATGCCACAAGACAAGGCATTCATGATCTAGCCCGTTATATTGGTGTGACCCCTGTTTTTCTTACAGATGCTCACGGCGAAGACTTATTCTCCTTTGTAGCTGATAGTGTCCATCCACAAACAGTAGTTAAAACATGGTCGTTTCACAGTATGTGGGACTGGATCCTCGACTTCTTGTCCGAAAGGCTTGCGCTACCTCTTCCAAAAGATGTCAACAAGGATGTCAGTCAAGTTCTTCTTTCACTTGTTGCCTATAACGATAGTACCTGCAGACTGCAGACTTGTTGGAACTTAGTGACACGGATGTGTCCTCGCTCGTACGATCTCCTTTAGCGGAGGAGTGGGACCTTAGTCTCCAACCCCTGGTGGGACCCCTCGGTTCAATAACGGTCCATAGGATAACGCCTACCCTGCTTGCAAAGTATGCCTCAGCCTCAGAGATGGCCACCTTGAGTTTTCTTCGGAAGCACACCACTATTCCCGTCCCACAACTCAGATATCCTCATCTCCAAAAGTGGATGGTGATGGACTTCGTCGAAGGAAAGATGCTGCACCACTGTTGGTCGTCACTTTCCTTTTTCATGAAACTTCGTGTTGCCTGCACTCTGCGAGGCTACATTGCTCAGCTTCGACGACTGAAAGGCAATGTTCCCGGAAGGCTTGGAGATGGTCTTGTCAGTGGCATTCAGTTTGAGGTAGTTGAATTAGGTTCTTTTAAATCTGCGACAGAGTTTCGCCGTTACTGCGAGCTCATTGCACAGTTTTCGTGGAATCAAGCAGTCAAATACAGAAAACCCACGGAACCAATACCAGCTCCTCTGGTGTTTGGTGATGATTGGGACTTGGTCTTTACGCACGCGGATTTAAACCTCACAAACATTATCCTTGCCGACGACGGTGTACTGTGGCTTATTGATTGGGGGAACAGTGGCTTCTATCCAAAGTGGATGGAATCTGTTACGATGCAGCGATATGATTACAGGAACCCGAAGTCATGGACGAACCTTCGCTGGCTGATCAGTGGCTCGTTCCCTATCTATGAGGTCTTTTGGGATTACCTGGAGCACACGGTTCAACGATTTCGTCGCGAGTTCTAGAGCATAATGTACCGATCCTTTCAATTCGAACCCAGGTGTGACCTGTGGCCATGTGTTCACGATTTATTTCTCAAATGGACCCCCCAGAAGGCGTGACTTCGGGAACACATAGGGGTTAACTATTGGGACAATGATGGGTTATATGGCTAGCCAGCTGTCGGTAGATCCTTCAGACTAACAAGAAGCCTGAGTCCCATGAAGTGGAGGAAAAACTTGAATTTTAGACTACATCCATCAATCTTGAATTTTAGAACTACATCCATCAATCATTTCAAACATATGAGACGGTGGGATTAATTCCTAGAAGCCACTTACATGTCTGAGCGGCTCACTGTCATTTTACTACATGCACCAAAAATGAAGGGATGTACGCAATATCTATTTGTGTCTAAGTCACTTCTCTGACAGCAGGAGGGGAACATCCCAATCGTAGTTCGGATAGGTCAAGATGAGCTCAAGACGTGCCGGGTTTCAAGATTATGAGCCGCCTAGCTTAGCAGCACATGTCCCTGGCATTTGTGCCCCTAAACCATAGGGGAGTCTGCCGGCTGGGAGGCCTGACTCGGCAAGCAATGCCTCGAACAAACTGGGTGTCAGTAGGGACGGCACGTTAACGGCAGATAGTCGAATGATTTGATGGCTAGTTTGAACTCTAAATGATCAAAATGTATCACGGTGGCTACGGGGCGTAACCGGCAGACCTCTGGCCGGAGTACCAGAAGGAGTGTCCGTAGACCAAATCTAGACACCATGGAGAGACTGACATATGGCTTAACCACAAAAAGCCCTTGAAAGAAATGGATTTGAAATTTTTTGGAAAAATCCAAGGTCTGGTTTGAAGAAAGATCGAGATTATCACAAGGACTCATCATGAAGTCCTTCAGTATCCGAATTCTCGCTCCACTTTCGCGGTTGGGAACGCCCATTGACGTTACTGGGCACACATTCTTCACGGGAATAAGCACACAGGTCAATGATGAGATATTTAGGAGCGTAGTGGCTAACTGCATCACCAGCGGAGATGAGCTTTATTGTCTCATTCACGTATATATAAGCTAGTGTCATATCCAGGATGGAAACGACCGACCCCACAGAGACAGTACACATGTCGTCAATCGCTCCCGGGCTGAAGGGGGTCTTGGCGATGGACAACTAGCAGAAGGTTCAATATTGGTAAAACCCGACCGAATGCAAGGAACTCACAAAACACCTCAATGAATTCCGTACTTTCGTCGACCCGACGATACCTGACCTTCTCCAACGCGGCCATTTCAAAAAGAAATCTGAAGGTCTCATCGTTGGAGTCGCTGCCCGGGGAAACGATGAGCTGAGATATCTTCAACGGCGAGAATATAAAACACGATCCAAGTCGCATCATGAAAATTCTCTTCCTTTCATGCGTTTTTGTATCTCTGCTCTCCCAGCAGCCGTAATAGTCTGACACCCTGAGTCTGCGGAGGCGTGGCGGCAAAACCGTAAATGCGCGTGTGGAGAAGTAGCTGTGATGTGATACATGCAGGTATTCGAGCGTTGTGAGGCTCTGCAATAGCTGGGTGTACGCACTATCCAGATTGCTGAAGACACTAATGTTGTCGAGCCGAAGACTACGAAGGTTCGTCGCGGGTGCAGGCGGGACGTGATCTATCTTCGGGGCGAATTCCGGTGACTGGTGAAGGAGTCCACCAATGAAGCGGATATCCAGGTGTTCAACGGTTTTTGAACACAAGGTGAGGGCGCGCGAAAAATGTGAAACGGCGTGGTGGTGGTTACTGTCAAGTCTGACAGATTTCAAATTATGTCTAGGTAGGTCCGGGGAAAAACTCATAACGGAACAATCGCGTAGATATAGGTTCTCTAATTTTGGGAAATGGAACAGGGCGGAGTGAATTATCCCCGGGGCATAGGTCGTAGCAAATGTCGTTATTTTAAGTGGTGTAAAGTTCCAGAGGGCGAGTGGGCATTGCCATAGGTATAGGGTTTTTAGATTTGGAGTTAGCCTCAGAAACTTTTCTAGGCCGTCTTCTAAGGCTTGTGACTCGGCAGACAGCTGATAATCCAATGCAGCCGCGTGAACATGTCTGCCGAGCTGTGGGCGCTTCTTGAGTGTGCGTAAGAGGAGATCCAAACTAGCCGCAGGCCACTGAGTATGTTTCCGGCCTTTCCATCCTGTAAAATCTAGCTGTATATCGCGGTACAAAACCCGCTCAACGATCGGGCGTAGCTTGGAACACGTCTTCGAATAGGCGCTAAGGGAGAAACGCGTATCCGCAAAGTCCGAGTATCGATCATCGATGTATCGGCTTGCGGCGTCTAAAACCGGGACAGAATGGCGCAGACATGCAGCAGTATACTCTATAATCTCAACAGGCAGGTCGAGCAGCGTGACTCGCGGGGGAAACGCGTCAAAGTCGCGCTCCGCTAGTCGTCGCGCATATGCATATAGACATCAGTCACGCGAACAACAATCAGCATTATTGTTTCATCTCACCCGGACGAGAAGTCGACTGGGAACCACTGCCGCTAGAACTCTGCGCTGAATCATCATCCCCTGAGTCGTATCCTACTTCTCCGTCCCCGTCCCAGCCCGGGAAGCCAAACTCGTCATCATCATATGTGTGCAGTGCGCGAAGGTTGTACCGGTGGCCGAACCGTGCGGACAAGGCATAGTAATCTGGCTTGAGAGGCATATATGCGAACCTTTGGATGCTGGAGGGTTTTTGAGTACATGTTTCGTTGGTGAACACTGCTCATGTCAGATGAGCAAAGTTTCTGACAACAGAAGATGCATGAAAATTTATATACTTCAAATTATGACCACGAGATGATTTCCAGCGTTTCGACGGGAAGGTGAGGGAGAAACAAGGCTAGCGTGAGTATGAGGAGACGTCTCCTGATTAGTATAGTATGGTCCGACGGAACAAGCCCGGCCTGCCAGGACCCTTGTGAAGAGTTTCTCTAGTGTGACGTCCGAGAGGGCAACAAATACCCAGCCCCCCGGCGATAAGATGAGTTTTGGTGACACTTAGCGACAATCGACGAGCTCGCATCAGACTTCTCAAATATATTCATTCATAGTTGCGCGGAGAAAGCATGAAGTAGGATCGTGAAATTGACGGAATAAAAGGAGTTAACAGAAGGACAATACGATACGAGTGTACAAACAGACAACAGATATGATGAGGCTTTGAAGGGGGTAACCACACATGCACAAGATTGGAACACACGACAGGCAAGAAAAAGGAAAAAGGTGGAAAGAAGGAGGGAACGACGACTCTATAGCTCGTCGTCAGTGAAGACCTCCTCACCGCGCTTCCTCCGTGCCATACGCTCCTTCTTGGCCTAAAAGGTAAACACTCAGTAAGCTTATGCACGAATAAAAGAAATCAGAAACGACGAACCTTGCGAGCCTCTGATGCGGTCAACTTCTTCTGCTTCTTAACCTCGATCTTGTTACCCATAGCATCGTACTGCACCTCCTCTTCGCCGTCTTGCTTGTCGATGCGAGGACCGGAACCCTGACCTTCAACCCAGTTGTGGCCAGAGGCCTCAAGACGACCATCGCGCATGGCCCAAACTCTGCATTAATTCGTCAGCCATCAAGTCGATAACAATAGAGTAAACAAGAAACCCACTCCTTGCAAAGCGACTCGGAGAAGTCACGGTTGTGTGTGATGATGAGGACACCACCCTCGAAGACCTTGAGGGCCTCGATAAGTGCAGCGAGCGACTCACGATCAAGGTAGTCTATATTTAATCATCAGTTGAAACGCCCTCACAACACTAAAGAGAAAGGGCAACATACTAGTCGGCTCATCCAAGCAGATGACGTGGGGACGACGCCATGTGGCAGCACCAAGGACGATCTTGACCTTCTGACCACCCGAGAGACCGCGCATAGTGTTGTGGGAGACGAACTCAGGCTCAAGACCAAAGTCAGCGAAGTGCTTCTCGATCTCGCGACGAACAAGGGGACGGAGGAGACCGAGGCGCTGAGCCTCACGAGTATCAACCTCGAGGACTTTCTGTAAACAAATGTAGGATATCAGCAACGAACGACAACGACCACCAATGAGACACAGACCTTCTCGAAACCACGCTTAATGAGCTCATCACGGGGCATCCAGATGTTCTCGGACGACGAGAGGGCCTTGAACGAGACCTCATACTCGTACGACTGCTTGAGCTTCTTACGGGCAACAATCTCCTCAATAATCCTCTTCTGGCCTTCAACAACAACGATCGAACCATCCTTCATCTTCTGCGCTTCCTCCTCGCTGATCTGTCGGCTCGCCTTCTGCATCTCCTCGAGATCTTCACCAGTCTGGTAACGCCAAAGCATGTACTCGAGCGGTGTCTTGTCGAGATGGTTATCGATGTGGTGGAAAGCGTGCTGGGCGACGTAGCCGATGACCAAGTTAGGGTGCTTCCAGATCTCACCACCCTTGTTGGCCTCCATGTCACCGATGAGCAACTTGACGAGGGTAGACTTGCCAGAACCGTTAGGACCAAGAATAGCAACACGGGAAGAGAGGGAGACTTGAAGGCTGATGTCGAAAAGTTGTTGGACGGGCTGGGTAGGGTACTGGAAGCCGACCTTGCGCCTGTCGATGATGTCAGCATGCCACCACTTATAGAAGGAAGGAAAGACCTACATCTTGAGCAGGGACTTCTCCTTGGTCTTGACACCCTCAAGCAGAGGAGGGTCAGGGAGCTTGAACTTGTAGTCCTCGGCGGCCTCGAGAGTGTAGTATGACTTCGCCTCAGGGACCTGAGCGACGAACTTCTCGAGGTTACCACGGTATCTGCGGAGCTTGAAGCGGTTGAGGTGGAGGACGTCAGTGATGGTGTTGTTCAAGAATCCGGAGTCGTGCGAGACAATGACTAGTTCAAGATCAGAGATGAGTTGAACGACATATAAGAAAGACGACATACTGGATGTGCAGGTCTTGAGGCCGACGAGATAGTTCTCCAACCAGGCAACGTTAATGACATCAAGATGGTTAGTCGGCTCATCAAGAAGAAGGATGTCGGCCTTGAACAGCATAGCACGAGCGAGAGCGAGCTTCATCTTCCAACCACCGGACAAGCTGCCAATAGCGTGTTTCTGGCGTTCGTCCGAGAAGCCGACGGAGGCAAGGGTCTCGATGATCTCCTCCTTGTTGGCTTGGATACGCGTGTCAGAGATGATGAACTCGAGGACGGAGGTATCGGCCTCGCTGCCGTCGATATCGTGCTCGACGTAGAAGGTACGGACTTCATCGGGAGATGGGAAGCCCTCAACTTGACTATATATAAGAAGCTTTTTAGAAAATCTGGCAACGAAAAAAAAAACAATTACGCACCCGTTGGTAATAGCCCTCATGAGAGTGGACTTTCCGGTACCGTTCTTACCGCACAGACCGTAGCGGTGACCGCGCTTAAGACGGAGAGTGGCGGTGTTGAGCAGGATCTTGGCACCATAAGCCAGCGAGAACTGGCAATTGCAAAGGTCTTCGCCTTCCTCGTCATCCTCAGCAACCTCCTCTTCCTCCCCCTCAGTAGCGGAGCGGACAACCCACTCATGAGTAGCATCGGTGGGCTCAGGGGTAGCGAGCACGAAAGCGAGGTAAGGAGCAAGGGAATCCCACTGAGGAACCTCAAAGTTCTTGTCGTTGACGAGGTTGGCAGCGAGAGCAGAGACGTAGACGGTAGTGGCGTCCTTGGCAGGGAACTCGGCGCCGAGCTTCTTGTAGATGGAGACGAGGGATTGCGCCAGCGCGGGACCCTCAGCAATCTTGAGGGGAGGGAGGTTTGAGCCATCACCCTCGGGAACCTCTCCAACCTGGCGGAGAGTCTTGATGGCCTTGTTAACGACACCGCGCGCTTCAGGGTCACCAATGGTCTGCTCAACCTTGATCAGGCCGGGCAGCAGCTTCGGCAAGAACGGCCGGACGGTAACAGCCGAGTCGACGAGTTTGGACATGTTGTCGACGATACTAAAAATGGAAATAAGTTTTTTTTTCGATAAGACGATTAGATAGGAACTTACACAGCGACCTTGCGCTTGGTGGCGGTGAGCTTCTCGTTGAGACCACGAGAGAGAAGGGGAACCATCAAAGAAAGGGTAGGGGAATCTACCTCAGAAACGAATGTGGTAGCTGAGAGAAGGGCAATAGTGTTAGGCACTTCCTCAACAGGATTAATAAGAGCTTTAATAAGTGCAGGAATAAAGCGTTCGATATCTTTGTTCGACACCAGAGCGGTGGTCTTGGTAAGCGAGTCCCGGGCGGCCTTCTTCACGTCAGCCTTGGTATCCCAGATAGCCTCAGAGAGAACGGGGACGATATCAGGCGTGAGACGAGCGGTCTGAGCAGGTGCGCTGACAACGAGCTGGTTCAGGACGACAAGGGCACCTGTTTTGATCTGCCACTTGCCGGCAGTTTTGATTTCGTGAAGAAGGGCTGGAAGGATGAGTCCGGTTGCCCAGGGGTTCATGGCAGCAACGTAGCTACGCACGGCCTCGACGGCAGCTGTCCTAGGAGCAGGCATCTTGTCGGCAAAAGCCTCGATGAGGGCGGCATAGATGCCAGAATCGACGAAGATGGGCTCGAGCGCCTTGACGGCACCGGCGCCAACGAGCTGGATGATTGCATCAGCAGCGGCCTCACGGGCAGCAGGTGATTTTTTGTCGGCGAGTCCGGCGAGGACAGCGGCGGGGAAGCCAGCTGAGGAGAGAGCCGCGGGGCCTTCTTTTTGTGCGACGGCAGCGAAAGTTGCGACTGCAGACTTGCGGGCAGCGGCGTCGGCAACGAAGAGGGCAGCGACGGCGTCCGATGGGGCAGCAGCAGCGGCTTTGAGGGAGGCAGGAGAAGGAGTTGCGGTGGCAGAGGCGGTGGCAGCAGGCATTGCTGGTATCTGCTCCAGTCAAATGAGCCCCAGACGCTGTGCGATTACAATTTTTGATCTGACCTTTGTAGAAGAGATAATGTCTAAGTCGTTACTGGACCTTGTCGAACAAAGATCGCTCTATTTCTAAGGTGGCAAAAATGCCTGCACACCAAGAATCAGCACAACACGACTCGACGAGCAATGAGCAATCGATTACCTCTAAGCGGAGGGGACAAAGGAAAAAGTGGAGGTGAAAAGAAAACCATCATAATTTTTCCTAAAGTACTTGTAATCGCGCCGGTCGGAGCTTAAAAAAATTGCTCCATCCGAGATCATACCCGCGACGGGCGGTACACCGCGGCCAAAACGCGGGGCAGATCAACTGATGTTGATACATCGACTACTTGTCTAGTGGCTACATTATACAAGAGCATAATATAACGGAGCCAAACGTTTCTCAATGTAACGCAGAAGACATAGCGGACCCAAGGTCTCAATCACAAGCCATTGTGGGCGTCCCAATACATATGGCAAGGGAGCGCGTGACTTTCCGTCGCCGGTTGGCCCCTCACAACAAATGAATGCTATTAGTCCAAGTCTTTACGACAGCACAATCTACTCTTTAACTGACTCATCTGCAAACGTGAGCGGATTAAACACCTGCGGAGCAATCGGACGATCACCAATCAGCCAAGCACAGAAAATAGAACATCTTGTATCAAAGAAGCTTACATATCCACCACCCTCAAAATGCTTACTGTTCGCCTCAACCCAGTGCAGACGCAGTGCATGCAAGAACGCCGACAGACCCTGTAAAAACAAAAAGAATTTCAATCCGTCTCGGGACAGTTGATCACGATCATCAGCCTACTGACCTCCATGATGCACAGGACAAACACCGTCGCTGAGAACCAGAATAGGCCCATCAGGATCAGGGCAATCCAACCGAACAGCGAAGTCGGTCCGAGTACTGGCTCCAGCGTCATCGTCCACAGCACCTCCGACAGCTGCGCATGTGCGAGCGACAAAGCCCATAGACGCAGATATGACGCCGTATGCGATATGCAGCCCAGACAAAACTCAATAGTATGAATAACCTGATGAATCACAACCTCCCCGAAATCGTGTTGTTCCTGTGACAACACGCGTCAAAAAGAAACACGCGGATGCTGAGCTCGAATTTAAAATGAAATGTAGACACGCCACTTACGTGTTCCTCGCTCGCATCCTCGACTATCGCTCTTCCATCTCCTTCTTCTTCAGCTTCAAGAACATCATCAGGGTCGTCCCGAGGCCCCTCGCCCAGGCCGCTGTATCCCTGATGGTGGATCCTGTTCATCTCCTTCCATGCGATATAAGGCTTGGTAATTAGAAGCCACGGTACACACACGGCCGCCAGCAGGAGCAAGATGGGCTGCACAACACCCTGTCCTCGATATAGCCTCAACTCTGGCTTGATATTCATAGGCGACAGGAACATTGCGATCAGCATGTTCAATAATGAAGGTGGTACCGCCGTCGTCTTCGACCAGTCGATACTCCACTTATACAAGATGCAAATAGCGAGGTACCCAAATATTGACTGAAGGAATATCATCTGAGGAATGAAATTCGCATAGATATCCACTGGGCGTTTGAACTTGATGTGATTCGGAATCTGAAGACACAATGCAAACGTCATCTGTAGAGCAAATGTGATAACCGTCGTCAGATCGGTAAAATGAAATTATCCGAGGGCACAAAACGAGGTATCGATACGCACATGAGTCACACCAAGCACAATAGCCATTTTCATCTTGTAAGAATTAGTGAACACGAGGATGTTATCTGCGCCGTGCCAGCCAGGATCAAGACCGAAAGGGTATACGTGTCCGGTGTTGACACCCGTGATAGAGGTGGCGTTGGATTCTGGGAATGTCCAGCCAGAGTGCCAGATATGGAGCGCCCGTGAGAAAATATCGTTGTACATGAGACCGGTATACATAGAGAACAAGCCCATGAGCAGAATAATGTAGCGGCCACTGTCGTATCATTGGCGATGAGGGCAAGGTCATGTGAATCCGCAGATAAAACTCACAAGAAGAATTGTCCCATAATCTCGTAAAACCCGTTGATCTAAGCAAAAGTGACGATCGTAACTGAGAAAAGCACTCACCTCACCAAGGTCCTGGCGGGCAAGTCTCTTCTCTGCAAGAATCATGTATAGCGCACCACAGAAGATGATAAAACCGTGGCCTATATCACCGAACATGACCGCAAAAAGGAAAGGGAAGGTGGTAATTGCGAAAAGACCAGGGTTGGTCTCTTGATACTTTGCAGTACCATAACTGTCCATAATCGTCTGGAAGCCAATTGTGAATTTGTTGGTGCGGATGAAGGTAGGTGGGGTCTTGTGAGTGCGCAACTCATGTAAAATGGGCGGGACATTTGTTCCAGACTCCTCCTGCAGATCCGTGAGTCAAGGAAAATCTTCTGACGACGCAGATGGTCGACACACCGTTGCATGTCTAAGAGCAACCTGGATGTTAGTAATGTCTCGAGTAGGAACCCAAGCCTCAGCAATGAGTGTCTTCCTCCTAACATCATAATTGAACAAATTAAGAGTCTCATAAATCATCTTCTCCTTCCTAACAACATCCTGCCAAATACGGAGGTTTTCTCCCAACTTGACGAGCTCCGCGCGGCGGTTCACACCAGTATTGTAAAGGACGTTCTGAATGTCCTCCAGACGGACTGTAACCTCACGAAGTGAATCCGAGCGCTTGTCCGCATTCGGGTCGATAGGGTAGAGAGTCGCGCCCATGGATTCAGCAACCCTACGAATCTTGGCAAGGAGGGCATCACCGTGGGCGAAGATAATGAAGACGTTCTTGCGGGTCTCTTCACCTGTGGCAGGGTTGACGAAGGGCTCGACGATATCAGTGTGATTCATGTACAGATTACCACGGAGAACACGCCAGAGAACCCGTTCGAAGACGGGTATGCGCGCACGCTCGATGGTTCCGGCGACAAAACTTCCAAGAAGGAGTGTCAAAGTGGAATAATACACGCCAGAGCAGAGGACTTACTCGAGGTCAAATTGGACATTGGCAGAAAACTGCACTTCACGCTCGTCATGCTGAAGTAGAGGCGCAGAGCTATCGTCGAACGATGACCTGATGTTGCTTTGTTGTCCTTGGGCCTAACAGATGATAGTTAGACAAACTGTACAACAGAAGCAAGGGTAAAGAATGGCGAACCCGGTCAAAAAATACAGCAGTCTCTCGCAAGACATGCCATGCTTCGACAAGTTCCTTCGTCCTCTCACTAAGCGTCAGATAACTGTCGTTCATCTTGATTAGCCTTGACTCGTGTTCCGCCAATGTCACGTCAAGCTCGTCAATGGTTTGTGCCGCACGGGGACCCACGGTAATAAGTGGAGCCGAGTCGTACAAAGGACGAATGGGAACAACGTCCTTTTCCTTCTCTATCTGATTGGCGAAGAAACGGACGCGACGAGACATCTCGTCGACACGCCGAATTTCGCCGACGAAAGAGCGTTGAAAGGGATTGACACTGGGGTTTAACTATTGTATAACCCTCATCAGACACTATCCTTAGACACGTAGAAAAGAAATAGGTACTTACATCTTTAAATTGCACATTACCAAGTTCACCGAGTTCTGCAACGGTGTCATGAGCAACTTCGGTTGGTACGAAAAGCTGTACCAAGCTCATATGTTCCGAGCCTAAATATTATCATTAGCCTCAGGATCAAGAGCAGTATACGCAGACTCACGGAACGGATTAGGGTATTCGTCCGCCATCAGGCCAGCCAATGTGTTCGAAATAAAGATGCCGCCGCAAACCCGTCACTGTTTGCCTCGCTTGCGCGGAGAATTTGCGCATGTTTGTCTATTGCTCAAGTGACGGCATGGATCAATGGCTGAAAAGCTCGCCCAGAGTTGATTCCCTTCAATTGCTAGCTGTTCAACAATGTAAAATTATGCTTCTTATATCTCAAGTGGCATATCAAGCGTCTACCTCCTTCAACACCCCCCTGAGATACGCTTCATCAACCCAAGGTTCAACGTAGCCAAACTTCTTCAGATCTTCAACAACCGTCACAGTCCAACTTTGGCAGTTCCATTCTGCAGACTCATCCCGAATCACATCAACCAGGTGGCAAACCCGCGTCACAGCATTGAGGTGTTCACGTGGAATGTATCCAATGTCAACCTCCAAGAACTTTGCGACAGGCTTGTTGATGTCGAGGATATCCTCTGGCCCGTCATAGTGAAAACCCCCTGGCATGCCATGAAGTTGATGCGCAATTCCTCTCTCCGCAGTTCCGGTACTGTCGCCGGTACGAATGAAAAGCAACCAGTGGTATGGTTTCTCTTTGCTAGTCTGCCAATGAACGCCACGTTTGTGGGCAACAATACTGAGATAGTAGTTTTCGGCGGACATGATCGAGACAGAAGTGGAGAGTGGGCGTTAGCTGACAGTCAGAGGTGCTATCGTCTCACCACAATTTGGGAACGTTAGACTCTTCTATTACAAGCTCGTGTATAAAACTCACAAATAGTAACGAGCTAGCCTCTCGATCCCTGTCAAAGGAAAGAAACTGCTGGATATTGGATAGAAGGTAGCAAGTAGCTAAGAGGCTCGTGGCAAGGTATTATAGCGAAACCAGCGCTGTTGGAGAATGCTGTGCATGAAACGTGGCACTCGAAAAGTGGAAACGTTATCATGTAGGATCGGAGTTATGTAAAGATTTTTTAATGTACCGCTGCGAACGAGAAGAACGGCGGCTCTATGAGCGCCTGGCCGAAAACATGTGCCAAGTTAGGAACAGTTATCGGATTTGTAGTTTGCTTGACACTGCGAACTTCAATCGATTCCATCTCATATTCCTTCCGAGCCCTCCACCTCACTACTCTTTCTCTCTCGAGCTGAAAAAGGAAGCCTTTCTCAGAATCAAAGCCACATTTTTGCTTAACTTGGAAGTAAAGTCCCCTTAACATCAACTTCCAGGGGCTGTATCAAAGTTGGAGCAGTATGTGTTTGGCGCGACACAGCACAGCCCAACGACCCACTTAAAGTGCGTGTGGCGAAATATGACGCAGTGGCGTTGGAGAAAAGGGATGCTCGGGGAAGAGTGGGTTCTTAAAAGGAGGTGGCGAAAGAGACATAAAAAGGCGAGCCATTTCGACCTCAAGCCCTCATCTTACGATCGCATCAACCACCATCATCTAACCAAACGTCTTAACTGTTAACACTGATTTTGCCACATCTACCACATCATAACTCAACTATGCCTTCGTCACACTCATCTCGTTATTGCGAAATCGACTCCGTCGAGGTCAAAGAGATGAAGTATTGCACACTCTGCGACGAATACTTTGAAACGCTCGCAGAACTTCTTCAGCACATTCAAACTTCTGATGTACACCCGCGTTGCGAACCTTGTAACCGCGGGTTTCTGAACAAGAACTCCCGCAGAAAGGTGAGTTTTATGCGCCACACTCAATCTATATCCCACCCCTGATCGTATCTTCCCCTCTCAGCACTATGCCATGTCCTGCAACCACATCTACTGCGCCCTCTGCGACAAACTGTTCAATACATACGCAGCGCTCAATGTGCATCTCGAGCACTCCATCCGTCACTCAGATGATTCCGACGATGACGACGAGGATGCCGTCGATGATCGTCCCGATGGTTGGGAGGAGGAACTCGCTGAACAACTCGAGAGAGAAGCGTGTGCTAAGCAGGTGGAGGAGAAATTCACAGTCGATCCTCAGGAAGAAAAGAATATGACGAAGGTGCAGCGCAAACAGGCGATGCTGGTTAGTAAACCCCTTTTCCTACTATTCACCCCTTTTGCTGAAACGACTCCTTAGAGATTCATGGCTCATCGCAAGCGTGGTGTCCCGCGTGAATCGCGCTCACATTGTTGCCCAGTCTGCCTCAGTCAATCAAAGTCCGTTGCATCAACTCGCTGTGGCCATCTTTTCTGCATGTCGTGAGTACAAACATTTCTACACCTCGATTCATCAAAAAACTTATGCTCTTCCGTCCTCAGATGTATATCCAAGGCTATTGAGCAGAAAGGTGAATGCCCATCATGCAGGACGTTCAATGGGAAAATGCACATCCGTAAACTTGACATGGGGGTTTATTAGTTGTCGCAATGTCTCGATCGATACTGTCAATCAATGATACTTATTTCCCTCTAATTCCGCTTGGTTTCATATTCTTGATCTAACACTTGGCAAGATGTGCAATGAATTCATGACCTCTTCCTTTCTTTATCTGTGACGTTTCAAATACAACTGATATTTTCCTTGATAAATCAACCGCCGACCTGTTGTTGATAGCAAGTGAGTAAACATCTGCGCCACATATATAAATAGATCTATGTCCTTGAGCGCAATGTGGTTAAATTCCAGCGCAGAACGCGTTGTCCCGAAAACACGCATAGAAGTCGGTGCAAAAGTATTTCCCACTTGCCCCATCTCTTCCCTTGTTTGCCTCGTATTACAACGGGAAAATTCAACAATTGCGTGATCCCATTCCCGGCCGTAAGCGCCGCACAGCGATTTGCCGACCATAGTAAGCGCCGAGCGCCCATCATATGACTCAAATGCACTGAAGCTTGAATCCCTCAAACTATCACCCAGGCCACTCCAAAAATGGCGTCAAGGTCTTGATCTTTCTCAGGCTGCATCTCGTCCGCTCTTGGTTCACTCAAAGGCTATCAGCGTAGTCACCTCATTTCTTCTGGTTGACTAAGGGCCTTGTAATCCTCACACGGAAGGTGTGAGGCTGCATGAGGCACTTCACAGCTATCTACCTTATGGAGGTTTGGCTTCTGGAATTAATATAACTAGCTCCCGGCCGCTCGACGTGCCGATATAGGCTAGGGACATTAAATCGATGAGCTGGATTTCGTCATCCAGAAGTACTGAGTCAAGGGATTCTCAGGCCTCAAGGATATTGACACTAAGGCCTCGGACAATCAGATGGT
Source organism: Termitomyces sp. DKA64 (assembly GCA_017657295.1). Taxonomy (NCBI): domain Eukaryota; kingdom Fungi; phylum Basidiomycota; class Agaricomycetes; order Agaricales; family Lyophyllaceae; genus Termitomyces; species Termitomyces sp. DKA64. The sequence continues at coordinate 76,503 of JAGGAV010007777.1, forward strand.
TTTGCTGCTTTGCATGGAATATACAACGATGTTTCGCACAACGTCGAATTTGGTTTCTCTGGCGATTTGGTGACGAATAGCGCTCGATGTTCTGTCAATTACTGCAAGGATCCTTGGAAGAAAAGAGTCCCAAGATTGGAGATCCGCTGATTACTAACTAGTATATCCGACCTTCCATTTTGAGAACCGCTGCCACCCTTTCCGACTCTTCGGACTAATACGTATTTTCTTTTGTATTCTCCATGCAAAGGCTGCCCTGCCAGTAAACTCAAGACTGTTCATTACTATGACGATGACGTATATGACGACGATTTGACCTTTGGGGTCTAAGATGTCCCGGGTGGTGCGTTGGAGATCTTCGACTCCAAGGATTGACACTCATTTTATACAGTCTGTCACGAACGTCACGGCACGAGGCCGAGGCGTCCCTCTTCAGGGGATTCAGCACAGCATATTACCATCAAAGTTCCAAACAATGGGTCCAAGACAAACGGGTTCGAGACATGTGCCTCCATTCCTACATATAAGGGCGTTGGGGCTCCTGATCTCATTTCAGTGGCAATCCGTCGTCCTGTTGTCACTCACGATATCCATCCTGGGGGACCCAAACGCACACCATGCGGCGCTCCGGACTCGTCCTGAGGACGATTCGTAGTATTTCTGCTTTTGTCAGTGAAACACTTTCTCCGGGCATGAGATCGATACATCAACCGAATCCATCCGATTCGTTTGTGGAGTTTCGCCCTCGGACGCGTAGTTGTGAGGAATGGGAGAAGGAAGTGCTGGAGGTCTACGTGGCAAGTCAAGGTGATGGATATGGATCGCACAAAACTCGCATGTCGAGGGAAAAAGTTGTCGAGCTTCGTGCTTATAAAGACCACGAATCCAGCAAATTCTACCAGTATCTTGTCGCTGCCATATCCGCTATGCACACTCCCGGACACCATGTCTACATGTGCTTGCGGATGGCGCCTCTAAACACACGCACTTTAACTACTGTTGTTAAGCGACTTGATGCGTGGCCTAGCAATCATGCCTTGATGGTTGAGCAAACTTGCTTTGACACGGACCGTCTACCCGTCCTCCTTGACCTCATCCTCCTCGCCCCTATTATCTCCAGCATGTCAGAGCAATACCTTTTCAAAGATTACGAATTTTTCTTTTCCGACCTGATCCTCCGGGCTCTCCAAGAGCTCTTCCATCACACTTGTCCTAAGCGTGATTCGAGATACACAGATCCTACTTTTGTAATCCTCGACGGAACTCCGCTGGAGCAACGAGAACTCTGTTTTGTCCTCCCTTTCCGTTCCAAGCTCCTCGACGAAATTGAACCTCTCTTCATTGAGAAAAGACGAAATTACGGATTGCACGTTCGTAGTTCTGGTTGACCAAGCTGCCTGGCAGTTCGTTTGACGAACCACTTTTTTTTTTTCTACTCAATGCAGGATACACCAAAACCAGCCAGGTTCAAAAGAACAACACCTTCGAGACCTGATAAAGGAAAGCGCCCGGAGCGCCAAGTAACTATAGCAGAAGGAGTGAACCCAGATCGTCCTCGGCTAGAAGATAGTAGGCGTAAGGCGAAGGATAAAAACAAGGCAGAAGGGAGCCAACTATAGATATCTCTTCAACATGTCCGATACACATAAGGCAAAGGGAGGGCCTCGCTGTCTTGCGCTGTTTTGAAATTCGGCCTGCCACTTCTCCCAGTGGACCGGACAAGGCCTGAATGCCAATATATGTATATACATCTTCACTCCCTTTCTGAACAGATGTATGATGAGCGTTTAGCATTTTTCTGATGTATGCCTTTGCTCTACCTCTCAAAGACCGTGTACTAGTAGTATTAACGTAGTTTTCAGGAAATTACTACATTCTATTGACACTGTATCTAAGCATTGTGCCTATTAAAGTGTGTTCTCTTATTCTCAGTATCTAACACTCGACGTAAATGCTGGTCGATTAGGCGGGGTGAGAGAATATGGTCAGAGGCCCCACGATTGAGAATTCTAATTAGAATACATTTAGCGTTTAGCTTGGTTGTCGTATTGCAACGTTTAGGCATTGAAATCGACTTCGCCTCGGACGCGTATTATTTCCCGATGGTCTAATAGTACTGACTAGTTAAGATCCGTGAAACATAAGGTACAAGATTTCATGAAAAGGTTATAACGTATAAAGATCATGTATAGAGCGAGGGAGTGGAAAAAATCTGAATCATGAGCTTAAACCTTGATAGCTAACCCAAAAATTCCCCCTAGCCGACTTGAACGACTGACCTCGTCATTTCGTTGGAGTGATTACCTACTAGTGACGCGCTCTACCGCTGAGCTAAGGGGGATGTTATTGTTATCCTAATTACGCGTCATGCGATTGCCACACTTAGCGCCCGAATCAGGGGCAGAATCGACTCTAGGTCTGGTACCGGGGACTACAACGAGGCTGTGCGATCCGCGCACACGTATACCCCGAACTCGCACTACGCGCAGCACGCATCGCTCCACGAAGCACAGTGAGATTTTGTAACATAACGCCGGGATTACGGGAGATCCGAGGGAGTACCCGCATTTGTTCAATGTTACATATCATGTACACATGGTCTTGGTTTATACACCGCACCGGTATTACTAACCACACATTATGTAGTTTAAAACCCACCGCCAACGCCAACTCGGTAAAATTTTTGATTCACGACTGGGAAGGTTCTCATACTTATCAGTAAATTTGACTTTGAAGTGTGGGGTACAAGCGTCGCGTGAAGGTATCTCATGTACTTACCGATCACCCCTGGAGGTCTATTTCCAATTGCCATTCAGGGGACCATACTGAACCTGATTTTAGATGTCTTTATGTACATAGGTGTTTGTCACAACGTATCGTCATTAGCCCATATTGCAACAGAGAGATGAAGAGATGGTACAATATCTCGTCTTTCACGACCATTGATAGCATTAAGGCGAGTTTTAAGCTTCAGGTTCGGGTTTGTGGGTCAACGAGTACATATGTATGACGGACGACCCTGAGAAATGGCTTGGAATGGAATGGAACGGAAAGGGCCTTTGAGTCCTGGAAGTAAGTACTGAAGTGAATTAGAATTCCGGAGGAAGTTGGGGTTGGTATGACAGATACATATTCCTATCTAGTAGTTCCGGATAATGCACACGTGGGTCAGGTCGGGGCCGGATTGGAAGCTTCTTCGAATGCTTATCTATAGATAGAGACCCTGCAAACAATGGCGTAACTCTCTCATCATGTAAGGGACCGAATACTATCATACATATCGCGGTAAAATAGAAGTTTTCGATTGAGTGTATGTACGTGAGAAGCATTATAAAGTTGGCGCTAAGCAGATAAGGGTTTTTCATGGGTTTGTTGCATCAATGTACGTTTGCTGAGTGACATCGGTCTGCGCCAGGACAACTGCGGCGTAGATACGCGTTGTGTGTAATACATAGATTAATACTATCATGCATTAAGCTCTTTATCCTCCAGTCATATGTATGCGATAAGCAGATGTGATGTACTTCGATTCTCGATGATACGACATCGAGAGAGTGGAAGTTCTATACAGAGGGATCGAAATAGGTCCGCGTCGAGATTATAGTATTGAATGGAAGTTATGACGTGAGCTTGGCATGGACCCCGGCGCACGTTCGAATGCGCGATTTATCAAGGGACTCGGAGTTTTGCCTGGCGTATTCAGAGACGAACTTGCTGGACGACAATGGTGGGACTGCTGGGACAAAGAACACTGGGAACGGGGACAAAGAACACAAGTGAACTCGCGGAGGATCGGGATGCACGGGTGGAGTGATGTGAGACACGGCGGCCGACAAGCCGCAAGGATAAAATGGAGATGAGTGGAACAGACACGGTTACCCACTTGCTTCCCGAGCTTGAAGCAGGATCGCCGCTGCGTCGCCTAATCTTGTACTTTAGAGCTCCAAAGTCCGCAAATCGTCCGCGGACCCATCTCTTTCCAGCCTGGCGACTCCGCAGGCGAGTGCTTATCACAGCCTGTTGTTGTTACCAGCTCTCAGTGCTTATCACAGCCCGTTGTTGCTGCCAGCTCTCAGTGCTTATCACAGCCCGTTGTTGCTGCCAGCTCTCAGTGCTTATCACAGCCCGTTGTTGCTGCCAGCTCTCAGTGCTTATCACAGCCAGTTGTTGCTGCCAGCTCTCAGTGCTTATCACAGCCAGTTGTTGCTGCCAGCTCTCAGTGCTTATCACAGCCCGTTGCCAACTCTGACTGCGCCCAGATGCTCGCAACCCAGCGCATGTCGCCTCCCAGTTCCATCTTTGGCAGCAATCAGGCCGGTGTCCCCCTCCCTCTCATCCCACGCCGTCCCTCCCCTTCTCTCCCTCTCAAGGTCGTCATCCAACCCCTGCCCTCGGACGACTCGGGTTCCTCCTCGTCCAGCGACAGCGGTCGCCCGACTGTCTCTATCCGTGCCAAAAGAGTAAGTCCTGAGAACCGCTCGCCATTGCTGTACTCGCCTGGTGTCACCTTGCGCCCATCTTCGACGCGCAATTTCTCCGAGTCTCATGCTCAGTCTTCCTCAAGCTCAGCCTCAGCCTCTCTCCAGCTTCCTTCGCCCTCTTCTACCATTTCTGTCTCTCAGTCGCAACCCCGCCTTGTCCGCAAAAAGTCTGGCCAGCTAGTAAAGCCCTCCTTGAAACCTTCCAAGTCTCTTTCCCTATTTACACCTTATTCCCCCTATTCGAACTCTCAAAGTGCACCTGCCACACCTACCACCCACACCCCCAAGAACGTCCACTTTGATGCCCAGCTCGAACACGTAAAGCTTTTCCTCGCAGAGCAAAAGCCTCTTGCAGTCTCACGCGACGGCAGTCCAACAGAAGACACCGCATCGGGCACCGACACCGACTTCCCCGACTGGGTATATGGCTCGAGTTCTTCCTTCACACGTAACCTAAAAATGCACCACATAAACCTCCCTCCTCGTCTCTCTGCGCACAACAGCGATGTCTTTCTTGAGTCTCTTGAGCTAAGCCCCGACACGCCCTCTGTCGTGGGTCGTGTACGCGTAACCAACCTCGCCTACGCCAAGTCCGTCGTTGCGCGCTTCACATTCGACGCGTGGCAGACCACCTCAGAGGTCTCGGCCCGATACGTCTCCTCCCCATCCCCACGCACAGATCTCTTTGTCTTTAGTGTACGCCTAAACGACCTCATGGCGCGCATCGACGGAAAACGCATGTGTCTCGCCGTGCGCTACACCGTCGGTGCCCAGGAGATATGGGACAACAACGCCGGGCGTGATTATCTCGTCGAATTCGGACTCGAAGCCAAGTCCAAGGACTCTGAGCGCGATCTTGTACTTTCCTCAAGTGAAAGAGAACGCGAAGATCATGGCCGCCGGCCCACGCCCGACCCGTCAGCCAAAGTCGTGGTGCCATCCCCTGTGCCCCGGTACGATTTCTCCCAGTCCCTATCGAGCCGCTGGGTGCCGCCCTCGCTACCACAGACATCTTCGAGTTCAGTCCTCTCGCACGCGCATGTGAGGACGCAGTCGCACATCAGCCCCGGGTCCACGCCTCGTCCCACAAACAAGCATGTGAACACAAATTCGAACTCGATTCCGTGGCCCAGAGGGGAGAGGGAGAGGTGGACGACGCCCCCTGCAAGTCCTCGTGATGCGTCGGATGGGGATCGACCACCCTTTGCTAGTGCAAAATATAGCAGGAACGGTGCGGATACGCAGAGTTTTTCGTTTCCCGCTACTGCCCGTGCGCATACGCCTACGCCGGCGCCAGGAAGACATCATAGGCGAGGGCACTTTGATGTTCACCATCTATTAGGTGGGAGTGGAGGTGGAGGTGGAAGTGGGGTGAGGAGAACCCTGCCTCGGTCGCCGCCTGTTGGTCTTGCGTCTGAGTCGGATGAGGAGGAGTCTGGGTCGGATGAAAGTGAGGGTGAGGGTGAGAAGACACCTATGCCGGGGAGATGCTATTCGTTCCCACTCTCGTCGGCGAGGACAGGGCCGGGCACGGGGGCGGCTGGGTTTAGATTTCTCGGTGGCACTGATGCCCATGGTCATTCGGGCATTGCAAGAACAGAACCAGGGGTCGCGCTTGGAGAGGGCGTCGGTATCGGTATGAAAATAAGTATGGGGATAGATGTGGGTACGAGGATGGGAGAAGATAGCGAGCTTTCGACGCCGACTTTTGGAAGCTCGAGGGCTACGAGTCCGAGTCTGAGTCCGCCTGAGAGCGAGCGGAGCACCGAGACAGAAGATACGGAGACTGAAGGTGAGGGGGATGGGAGGGACAAGAGGATCGGTGCGAGCGACAGTCCGAATGGGAGTTATAAGGAGTTCTTGAGCAGGTTCGTTTTGCCTTTCCTTCTCGTTCTCGCTCTCAGCAGGCTGACTACGACCTTATCTACACAGATTCTGCTTTTTCACAGGAACTGCCACGGGCGTCGGGATCTTCCCAGACTCCCCACCACCTCCGCACTCCTCGCACACACGCGCACATACCTACCCTCACCTGCAAAAATCATTCGTCGTCCCACGCACACAGAGTGCGTCGGAGATCATTGAGTCGCCCAGACCCTTACTGCCACTCCACGGGCGCGCAATGGCGGCGGCGCGCTCGCCGAGCTTTGATGATGTGCTGCTGGGGAGTGGGGCGACGACGCCGGTGGGGGGGATGTCTCCACCTGCAATGATTTGAGATCTGAGAACAGTTTATTCCAGCTGCTTCCTTCGCTCCGAGTTCCCAGGTCCCGTTCGTTTATCCCCCCCGCCACTTCTGGACATCTTCAAGTCTGACTGATTGGGCCGTATATACGGTTCTTTCACTTCTTATGTCAGATGATTTTTCTTTCTTTCTTTCTCTTCTTGACTTCTTCCCCGTGGACGATGCCTTGCATTGCTCACTCCTACCCTTTTGTACTATCACACACGCACTGCATTATTCCAACCCCATGCCTTGGTTCGGTTTGGTTTGTGATAGTGTTGTACTTGTAACTTTTATTGTATCACCATATCACGGCTATTTCATCCCCTTCCGTATATCTTTCATCGATATGGGCTGCGTACGTTACATCTAGCCGTGCGTAACCCGCTTTTTTCCCATCTACGTACATTCATCACGTTCGTTACAACCACACCTTCCTGGTACATATTATTATTATTATTCGTTCGTACGTACATACTAGCCAATCCCATGCCTACGTCTACGACAAGTGACAAAGACATTGATAGTAGTAATTATTTTAGCCACGAGCCGCGTCATGTATTACCACGTATCCACAAAGGAAACGAAACCGATTTGTAGAAAAATATACGCACGTTCGACAATAGATCTATATACAATTATGCAATCCATCCATCCCCCATCCCATTCCATTCTTCATGGGTAGTGCGTCTTGCATGGTCTCTGAGCGTGACGGGTGATTTCCGTTGTAATCGTACAATTCGGTGATTTTAGAAACTGAGGATAAAGCAAGCGCTGATACATGCAAAGATATTGTGAGTGGATGGCAATCAAGATCCATAACGACCACCGCCCCGACGCGGTCCCCACCGACCCTGACGGTTCCCGCCTCCACCCCCACGGCCCCAATCATCACCCCCGCCTCTGTTATCACGACCGTAGTCGTCCTGAGCATACATATCCTGTTGCGAGGCCTGCGGTCCATTCTGCCTCCCAGCGAAATTAGGATTCTCCAGAGGCCCCGTCCCAAACCCAGGGATGAGACTATCATCCGTGCCCATTCCATCCGAGTACCCGCCGCCTCGCCGGGTGTTACTGTTACTTCCATTCTCGTAGCCGCCGCCTCCACTGCCGCTACTACCCGAGTTGTTGATTCCCTGTGTGTTGCCCGGATTGCCGTACCAGCCTCCCCCTCCCCCTCCCCCCCCTCCCCCGTCTCCGCCGCCGCCGCCATAAGGGGTATCCCCGCCGTGTCTCCCTCCACCTGCACCCCCATGTCCAACCCCGCCGTTCCCCGCGTATCCGATGAATCCAGGCAACCCCGGTACGGGATCCTCATCTTCGTCCTGTGCCGTCGCCTCAGGCGGCTTCTCTCCCCCGCCGGAAAACACGCTGCCCACATCGCCCGGGCGCTCACGGGACCAAAACCGGGTGGTATGATCGTTTGATGCGCTCACGAGGAGATGACCGAGCGGGTGGAACGCGAGAGACCAGACGTTGGAATCGTGTGCTTGTGAGAGGGTTGCGCGCGGACCGGCGGAGGGCTGTGTGAACGAGGGTTCGGGCATGCCGAGGTCCCAGTGGAGGATGGCGCCTTCCGAGCCGCCAGAGACGAGGATAGGGTGGACAGGATGCCATGTTACCGCTGTGAAATGTCGGAAGGTGAGAAGGGAGCGGGAGCAAGGAGGATAAGAGGCCGCGTACAACAAACTTCCTTCTTGTGCCCTTTCAGGACACGGTACTCTTTCATTGCGCGAATGTCGAAGACGCGAACGGTTTGGTCCCGCGATGCGCTGGCTACCATGTTGCCATTTGGAGACCACGATAATGCTTGAATGGTGTTCTTATGCTGGTGTCTACCGAATGAGGTGAATTACATATGATAGCTTGGACAGCGACCGAGTTTACTTACAATGTTGAGAGTACAGTTCCTGTTCGTGGATCCCAGAATTTGATTTGATTATCTTTACTTCCAGACACAAGCAAGCCCTTAGTTGGATGCCATTCCACGCATTTGACATCCCAGCCATGTCCTATATCATGATCAGCTCAATATGACAAGGTAGACAGACAACGGATACACACCAGTGAGAGTGCTCTCCACTCGTTGATCCTGGAAATTCCATATCCGCACACTCGAATCATCGCTGGCGGTAGCGAATCGTTGGTCGTCGGGACTAAAGCTCAGGCCACGAATAGCTTCCCGGGAATTGGAACCCTGCCACGCAGTCAAGTTGTTCATGTTGGGCTCGAAGTATTTAATGATGCCGCTCTTGTCAGCGGATGCGAGATATGCCCCAGAATGGGTAAATGTCATCGTGCAGATGGCAGTATCATGCGCTTGAAGAATTGTTTCAAAGTTGAACGTAAGGCCATTCCACAACGTAAACTCTCCGCTCGTGGAGCCTGTGAGCACACGACGACCTTCAGGTGTCCACTACACTGGCTTAGATAGGGTTCTTGTAATCATTGAACGCGAACATACTGTGACCACGTTGACCGGACACCGGATCTTGTTTGTTGAAGTATGGACGAACTTGGTGCATAGAGATGTTGAGGAATTGTCCGGATATGCCTTTGGCGGTAACAGCTAGAACAAATCCAATTCATATTAACGCGTTGTAATTTACAAATTGTCGATGATAAGCTTCGTACATCGATGATATACGGTGGACTCGGTCGCATATACGGTACATAGTTTGAGTTGGGCCGTAGCTTGCGTAACTGGATTTGAAGACGTTGGTCACATCCAACATCGCAAATCTGTTTATGGAACGTACCAAGGCCCAACGACCCATCCCTCCGTTATAGTCCACAGTCCGTCTTGGTCTTGTCTTTTTGATGAGTTTTCCGTCTAACATCTGCCGAGCACTCGCCAGCTCAAGTTCTTGAAGTTTCCCATCATCTTGAGGAGGCGGCTGAGGTTCTGAGCAGTGTCTCGATGGTTTCCACTCCAGATGAGGTACACTTGATTCTTGTGGTATGCATTTTTTGGGTAGGAGAACCGGTAAAGTGGGTTTAGACATAATCCGAGTAACTGACGCGTTGCTTGCAAGCTCTTGCAGCTGTTTGAGCTTGGTTCGCTTCTACGACAGGTTTTAGCTCGTCCAAAGTCAGTGAGGAGCAGCAAAGCAGATAACTGAAAGTCCGAGTCGACGATTGTCGACGTTAAACGTTGAGAGGTCCAAATATGGGTATTTGGCAATATTGACTTGAGCATGCGGTGGGGCTGAATTGAACAACCCTGTGTACGACTTAACTCACCGCTTTGGATTTTTCTGGTCGTCGTACACTATCAGACTCTTATCCAATTCTTCTCTGGTGAAGGTTGTTGCGATATAACTATATTTGCGTTCAATACGGAAGCTGCCAGTTCACGTCGTCGTTACTTGGAGCAACAATCGGTCGATCATAATTCGGTTGTGTTCTGTCATCAAGCGAATCTCTTGCTTTTGCACGCTTTCTCAGCTTGATACGTTTGGCCCTTTCAAAACTCGGCCGGCATGCTCGGATCGACAGCTCACCGTAAATGACAGTTATGAGCTTTGTACAGTCCTTGACACTTCACGAGTTTCACAATAGTCAGCTTCTAAGGAAGGATTTCAATCCTGGGAATTACCCAGTCCAAATAAGCTCTAGTGCTCAAGTGCTCACGCTTTGCTTCCTAGTCACTATGAATGCCCTCGGATGTCTCTACAGATAGGGAGCTGGATTATCGTCCTTCTTACAACCTTTGAGGGGAGAAGGTTGGAGAGCAGTTGAGTTTTACATACTCACGCGTCTACCAAGTTCAGAGTACTTAACATGGCTTGTAATCTCTGCCGCTTATTTTGAGATGTTTGACTCGTATCTGTGGACTCTATCCTGATCGTATTAGTGGTCATGATGAACAATCAGACTGAATCACGTCGATCATCCTCTCCCCCAAGAGTTTGCCAGCATGCCCTGGAATTTTTACAGACACTTCTTCCATCATCGAGGTCGTTGACTTTCAATAGTATGGCAAGTCCGTGGCTCTTGTGGTATTTTCGGTCCATGTATGTTCCTCTATTGCCAGAGTTGTCCCAGATACTTATGAGTTTACAACAGGGTTGTTTTTGTCGGTTTTGAGAGTGCTTTTGGTTTGATGGTGATTGGCCCTATGAAAACTGTATTTCTTCACCAAGCCATAAATCTCGCTGTGGTTCATGACCCTGGTGATCCCCTGTCATTCAATCTCGACGCACTATGCAACAACAAAACGGTTCCTCTTCTTTTTGCTGTTCATGTCAGTATCGGAAATCTCTCCATACCCGCGGGATTATTACCACAGGCTGCTCGATCTCCTTCTGCGTACGTAGTTCCCTTCGTCCTTTAAGTTCGTCTTATGAAGTAACTTCAGTTCGTGTGTTCTTCGGGCTACAGATATCTTGTAAGCAGTTCGTGTGAATCTTACTCCACAGACATCTAATGGATGCAAAGTAATAAAACTACACTCGCTTCTAGTCTACCTTTTACTGTACTTTCTACAGATCTGCCAACGTCATCTGTACAATCATTACTCGTCTCTACAACTCCTCTTGCTACTTTTGACATAACCCCTACAGTTTCGTCTTTACAACCAGCTTTCACCTCATCTTTATTGATAGCTGATACTATGTGCGTTGTTACTTCAGAAAACGTCCCCAGATTGTGATCTTACCCTCTGTACTAGGACGCCAGGCGTCTCTGCTGAATTACCGGAGTCTGGAAGCATGTGCGTCGTTACTTCAGAAAACACCTCCAGATTGTGATCTAATACTCTGCACTAGGACGTCAAGCGTCTCTGCTGAATTACCGGATTCTGGAAGCATGTGCGATACTTCAGAAAACACCTCCAGATTGTGATCTAACTCTGCACTAGGACATCGGGCGCCTCTGCTGAACTACCAGATGCTGGGAGTTTCCAAAGCTCCAGTACCTCTGTTTTGACGCAGGGATTGCAGCAATTGACGACAGACGTAGGGGTGTCGGTCTCAGGACAAGCGACCGCCATGATGGAGACCTTCACTACTACAAATTCACTTGGCAACGCTTTGACCATTACGTCCCAGGCGTCTGTGAACCTAGCTGGAGGTATCACTTCTGCTCCGTCCGGTTTTACGGCTGTTGAAGAAACAACCACGATTACCTTTGTCACTGATTCTGCGACCAGTGTCACGACTCTGACTTTCACTACCAATATTGCCTTGCAATCAGCAGAGTCATCAAGTTCCTCGGATGCTCGTCGATTGAATACGACTCAGGTTGCTGCTATCATCGGTGGAACTTTAGGGAGCATAGTTGTCCTTGCTCTCCTAATTTCCCTTGCTTGTTTCATTCGGCGTCGACAGCGGCGCCTTGATCCTTTCACTCTTCTTGAACCACTGAATCACGTTACTTACAAGCAACCCCCGGGGAAGTCTGGTGTGTATCATCGTTCTTCCTCCTTCTCACGAGCTTGATCCTCTAAACCTTCCGGTTCACTTAACAGGGGGTATACCGACGCAGCATGATATCTCCTCATCTACACAGCTTAATCTGGAAGAAGAGGATAATGCGCGTTCAGGAGATTTGGAAGCTCTGACGCAAGAGGCTTTGAACGCTAGGAGGCTCCGGTTCCAAGTACAGCGTCTGAGCGAGCGAATTTGGGAATTGGAGGATCAACAAAGAAAAATCGAGACTTACGGCATACAGTGGCCGTATTCCTCTCCGCAAGATCTTGCCCCCCCCCGACTATGCGGACTCTGCGGATTCGTATACTTACGCACAACGAATTACTCACGTATAGATCTGTCAGACGTTGGAAACCTAGTGGGCTGTGCGCCCTCGTCATTCCTTATCACCTAACTTATCATTCTGATACTCCATTCTCTCCACAACTGTCTCTCTCTTGTCCATGTATGTATTATGCCCTACCTACGGTGATATCTGACGGACGATGTTCATAATGAAGGGCTCAGATTGTCGGGAACCTCCGGGAAATGATGTTAACTGTCGGGCTGTGACTGAGAAATTAGTTCCTCGTAATATCCCGTTCGATCACGTCGGACGTCAAATCAAGACGAATGGAATTCCTGAAGTTGTTGTTGCGAAGTTTGCAAGTCAAGGACGAGGTTTATGCCCTTTCTGCTTAGCTCCATGATCCCCATGGAAGCTGGCTGGATGTTGCTCTATATGCTACCGATTGAGCCACACTTGGAAACTTCTGTTTTCCTCATGACGTTAACAATTCCAGCGAGAAATAGCTTTCGAACATCACAGATTGCCGCTACATTGGAATGTTGTCAACAGGATCATGTTTGGAACTACATACGCATATACTTTTTCTTCTGTTCCAATCTATTGGCGATCTGCATTGGCAGATGATACATGACAAACCACATGCATAACCTCTCGATGCCGAACTTGCAAGAGGACTGCTGACGGCCGGTGATGGTTCTTTCTTCCATATGCGTCCAGGAGCTTATCTCCCGCCTCCGTCACTGACGCATAGTGATTAACATTGACTGATGAACAAGTGAATTATGTCGATTATCTTCATTGTGCCCAGCGCCGCCCATCCCTCTTAACAATTACGAGATGCGACAGGTTCATCCTCTTAGCGATGTTTTCTTCTTGCAAGAGGTCCACTCTTCTTGAGATTTTGTACGCCCTCTGGCCCGTTATTGTTGACATTTTGACTGATATATCATAGCTTCTTTTGCTTTCTCCGGGCTTCTCAGGCTCTAATTCTCAATTCCCTTAAAAACTCCTTGTTTATTGGTTTTTCACTTCAAGTCACCTGGACTCCAACTGACCCACCTTCGTTCAGTTTAGATGTTGTATGTATTCCGTTGGCGACTTCGGGTGTGGCTACTCTAATGCCCTTGACTTCACACCCGGTGGATACTGGAGCAGGAGCAGCTTCTGTCATACTAAGTCTGCCTGAGGCTCAGATTGGCTCTCTTGGAGGTATCCAGTTGGAGTAAGTACGAGACAGTTGGGGTAAGTACCAGAAGTCTGTATGAGATTTCCCTTATTAACCGTGCATATTATAGCGTGCCGTGTCATATCAGTGCAACAAGTAGCGTGTAAGACCGATCTCTTGATGATCTATTGGCAATATGTAGGTTCACCAATGAGTTCGTAGTGACGATAGTGTACTTGCCACGGTTGACACCACACTCAACGTCGGCGGATCCCCATTTACTTCTACCTCTACAATTCCCTCATCTTCAAATTTTGTATCTATCACTCTACTAGGCTCTGCGTCGACCGTCACGCTCACAAATTAACATCTGACATCCCTCCTTCAAGGTGAGCCCCGCGAGAGATCTTGAAATAGTGTTATGTTAATACCAAAATACAAGTACCGCTTCCTCCGTACCTTCGATAAGCGACCGACTTATAACAAGTTCGCTACACTATCATCGTCATCAGCAACGTTGACATCTCTTGCGAAGAATACTCCTAGCGTCTCGAACTGTTTTTCGTCTTTAATCCATTCATCATCAACTGGCCGAGTCAACTTGAATTCATCGACTTCGACTACGAACGGCATTGATCTCAACTCCACCGTCACCTCAGCCTACACTACCAGCAATACAACAGACGCTTTGCCAGCAGCGACCACAGCTCCGCAGGTTTCTGATAGCAATGCGACACCAACGGACGTCGGTGTGGGCGGAGTGATAGGTGGCTTCGCAGCGGTTGCAGTTCTCGGTGTCGTTATTTCCATATTATGGCGTTGGCACCGGAACTATCAGAATGAGCTCGAAAATCCACACTCTGGAGTGGATGATGGTATGAATATTTGAGATTTTCCTGTGTCATCATTTTGTAACTTAGCACTACCAGAATGGTTCGGAACCCCACTTGGAACCAGGCCACCAGGGTCCGCAGACTTTGATAATGGCTTAAGAGCACCGCAGGAGATGATTCAAGATCGTGACACATATGCATATCCCAACCGCTTCCCTCCGCCTGAACCAACCTGTCAACCCTCGTATATCAGACATAAGCAATCTTGCGTATGGATATTAAGATCGCGACCCTTTTGCACGTTCTCCAAAACCGTTCGGGAGAATTCGCCGTGATGCTCGCAATCTATCTTCAAGTCGTAATA
>JAGGAV010007777.1:91365-114079 GCA_017657295.1 Termitomyces sp. DKA64
TACACACCGTGTTGATCAAAATAATGTATTCTTGAATTTTATGGTCCATGCACGTTCTCACCAATTTGTAGTCAGCTCCCTTCAACGATTTGATTCCGATAGAGTACGAATCGAATAGACCTTGTAAGTAATACTGTGACTTGGTCTCCCTGTGGGTTTTCTCGTTATGGGCCAAGTACATCTCTTGCATCATGTCTCCCTACTGATAAGTTGGTGCGAAGCGCAACACCATATTTAAAGCCTGGAAATACAGCTACTTGGAAATGTGCTTTGGACTCAAATTCCGTTGATTGACGGGTTAATTATGATCAGTTGATATCTGAATTCAGGCTCAAGTGTCTTGGAATCCTGTCAGGCAGAGTGCCAGACCACGATTTACAAACGACGATTGTCAATATGTCAAAAGGTATGCCAGGCTTCGCAATCGTATAGACGGATGAATTCGGTCAACGGTAGTGCCCCGTATTTTAACTCTGTAAATTGTGCTGCTCCAGCGGTTGCTCTTATTTGCCCTAGCTAATCTTCCTTAGTAGAACATCAATAACCAGTTCTGAGCCTAGTTGGATATTAATGCTGGACAGTCATTGTGAGTTTCGTTGGATGATAAAACACTAACCTCACTGTTCATTATGTTTCCCAGCTATTATCTCAGGCTATTTTCTTAAACTACTAGAAATCCGTGACAGCGTGTGCAAGTCGCCTCAGATGTCTTTTGTATTCAGGTCCCTATTGTGCGCCTATTTTTTCTTGTTGCTCTGGTATTTCGCGGCGATCCTCCAGTTCTCGAATGTACAGGATCCTCGCTGATTATCTAGGGATGATGCTCTTACTTCTGACGTCCCAATTGCCTCCACCTCTCGAACAAAAGCGAGTTTTGGCATAGATATAATTTAGCAACGATATGAACACGACTCTGTTGAATCAAGGGACCGTATGATGATTCCTCCAAGCTCTCGGAATTTCAATCTAATTCCCTCGATGTTGACGTTCGCGCCTGGGCCTGTGTACGTCAAAGTTGACGAAACTACGCAGGTTAGGATAAACCAAGCTCCAAACATCACCAGACTACGCCCACGTGCACGATTACCACCTGAGTTCGTCTGTCCTGGTGAGAGAGGACCAACCTGATAGAGAAAATAGTCCAACAGCCAGGACTCCCAACAATCCAGTAACCACTCCACCAGCAAGTGTACTAACAAGCAGTATACGACCAAGTAGCCCATTTCCTGATACCAGTCAGGCAGACAAACGCTTCGTGCGTCTTTTGAATAAGCGCGGAGGCTGACAAAGTCTGACAGCGCGTCCGCTTCATTGTCAACTAGTCAACGTTCGAGTACCAACGAGTTATCACCATATTCTCGGATTGAGACTTCCGTCACAACACCCTGGCAGGCTGAATCTATTGTAGGATCGGGTAACAAAAGCCATTTTATAGCTTTGCACACTTGACCATCACTGACGACTAATGGCTCTATCTCAATGGTCACTGCAGGTTCCATGTTGAACCATTCGACCACCAACACCAAGCCAGGGTCTCATGTCGAAGCGGCCCATTGGCACGGTTGTCAGCGTTCTTAGTGACGTATTCAGCCTAGTTGTCATTGCGGTAACTAGTTTTCTATTGTCGTCGCTAGAGTCAGGATCGATCTGACCTCGATCTTTTGCAAGCCACGAGAGATGATAACATTTCTCCATCTCCATTGTTGAAAGAAGGCATACTCAGCCTTGTATTCAATCAAGAAACCATTTTTGCTGCTTCTCCTCTAGAATGGTTGGCCAGAATGGATTTTGCTTTGAACGAGGCCGCTCAGCAAACAGAAGATACAAGTGTAGGGTAGATCCTGGATACGACAGGAGACAGGGTTGTGTATGGGTCTTCTGGTCGCGCCCTAAGCCCCGCGATCCCATTGCTCATGCCGGACGGAGAGGAGAGCACTGGCAAAGGGATAACTACTCAGAATCGAATGGAGAGACTGAGACCGGAGCCGTTGGTGTGTTGGTCAAAGATCTTCGAAATCCTGCTGCATCGGTGAGAACGACCACAAGGGGAAGTCGAAGCAAGGGGACAAAATTTGACCCGCAACAAGAAAGACGTGTTGAGGAGTTTCTGGAGCAGATGCGGAGAGTACTGGACGGTAGTTCGAATGGCTTTGACTCGTTTGCGGATAATGTCGGAGGTGGGATGTAGTAGTACATAAGTAGAACCAGCGCGCTGAAACAACGACTTAGTGGTGCATGCGATGCCTGCCGTCTTGATCCGAAACACGTGCACGGTTGGTTGTTAACCATGCAGTCCTCGGCGACAAGTCTTTGTATGCCAGTCATGACAACTTCGCGCCTGGATATCAAGATAAAATCTGCCGTCAGGCTGACTACCTAATAATGGTCGTACCTCGTGATCTTCGAGTTGCGATGGCGGCTCCATTGGACTACTTCAGCTTTTGAACTTACTGTAGGGGCTAGGACAACGTCTCCAGATTATGCCTGCCACTTATCTTGAGACTCTCGTCCTTGGCAATATTCTAATTGAATAGTACCCGTCTCTCCATAGCTTTTGTCACACCAGTCTGATTTCTGGGTCGTCTTCGTCTTCATACACCGTCGCCAAGCTCGATGCCAGGTCATATGAACGTTCATTCAGCTCATATATAAAGCCACAATCTCTTGGGTAGTGTTCACATTCAATTATTTTGGAATCACTGTTGAATCATGAGTGATGGTTCTGAGTCTTTGCTACCAGTCATCATTTGGCTTCGAGATCTTACCATCTCCATCCCCCAAGCCGAAACTTGTAATCACGAGCGAGATGCGCATAGCTTCTTCTATGGTGTAGCGACGAACAGATTCGGTCTCTCCGGTAACGAAATTTGAACCTCTCTGAATCATGTTGAGTAGGACTAGCGTAATCTGGTGAGATTGTATCTCGACTTAAGGCCAACAAATATGACTTGTGTCGCTCTCATCAACATCTTTTACGCTGCATCGCGGCGAAACATCAAGAAAAAAAAGTAGCGAGACGGCCGCTCTTGTTGTATGTTTCCTTGAATGATATGAATGCCTTAGTTTCGCTGTCCATCAAATTCTTTCTCATCAATATATATCCTTGCTTTCTTTTATACCGCCAGGAAACAACGGTTGCGTGTGAAGTTACTTCCAGCAAGATGCCTTCACGGACCTCAAGTATGTTTAAATCTACGACGTATGCCTTCCTCTTCCTAGTGTATCATGACTCTCAGTCTCGTCTCCCGGATGTACAGGATCCTTAGCTTTGTCATTAGGGCTGGTGCTCTTATTTTCAAAGTGTCACCTCCTTCGATTCTCATGGGACAAAGGCTGTTTATTTCATGGACTTCCTCTCAAGGCGACCCCAAATCATTCGACCTCAGCATAAATTGTGATACCATGACCATACCTCTACTAAATTCAAAGGCTATACAAACGGTCGCTTCGATGTTTCCCTTTGATATACCCCATATATACCCTCAGTTCCCTTTACCGTAGGTTCAAAGTCCATCAAGCCGTACGGACAAGGATTAACAGAAATTCAGAACTCGATGCCATTTGCTCGTAGATACCAAGTAAGTTTGGCTGTCCTGCCTCAAGAGGATCAACTTGATAGAATGAATAGTCCAAATCTTCCTGACTCCTTGACAACAACTCCAACTGCCACCTTCACAATAATTCTCACCTCAAGTCAATCAACCTTGACAACACCAAAACTCACAAATTCACTAGCGTCTCGTACAAGTCAGAGGCCTCAGACAGGAACAACTGAGTACGTCTTCTACAGAAACGCAAGTAACAGCTGATAAGAGCTGACGAGGCCCATTAATGCGTTCAGTTCAACGTTAACATCTTCTTTTGCGAGTTCCTTTGGATTAGCATCGATTTTCCAGGCAACAGGATCTACGACGTCTCAGGAGCATTTTTCTTCTTCCATCAACTCCGCAAGTTTGGTTGTGGCACCCACTTCGATGATATCGACAACCAATTCAATAGTCATTACAAGTTCAACATCGACAGCTAATACCTCAATGACCACTACAAGTTCAACATCAAATGGAAGTCGTGTGAGGTGGCCCATTGGCGCAATTGTCGGAGGCGTTCTTGGAGGCGTATTCGGCCTAGCTATCATTGTTGCAGTCAAATTTTTCCGCCATCGCAAGCGTCAGTATCTATCGGACCCTGGCTTTTTGCGGGCTACGAGAGACACCAATGCGTCTTCATTTCCGCTATTAAAAGAGGGTAGGCCAGTCCCCAGGTTAAAATCACGAGCTTCAATTTGTTTATTTTCTCCCAGAATGGCTGGCTAGAATGGACGCTACCATGGACGAGGCCGCGAAGCAAACTGCGAAGTCAACAGAAGCTCATTCCATGGCAAAGAGCATACTTCACCCATCAAATGATGTTTATCATCAGTCAAGTGTATCGCAAAGCCCAGATACGATAAGGGACGAGAAATGGTATGGATACCCTGGTCGCCCCATAGACTACGTAGCCACACTGCCCGTTCCCGACATTTTCCATGGAGAGCACTTGCGAAGTTATAGCGATCTGAAAAATGGTGGGGAGGCTATGACTGAACAAGCCATCGATAGGCTGGCCCATGAACTTGGAAGTTTGACTGCATCGAGGAGAGCGTCCACAAGTAGGAGTCTGAGTCTGTAAACCAACGAGAAGTTTGAGCTGGAACTTGAAAGGCGTCGAAAGGAAATTCTCGAACAGATGCAGAGGGTGCTGGACAACGGGCCCAATGGTTTTGAAATGTTTTCAGATAATTTACAGAAGTGAAGAGTATTGCGTATTTGAGCAGGTTGAACAAGTTCCTCCTATTCCCACAACCTTGTACATAGGATAGTATTGATAGTATCTTGAATTTGATGGTCCCGCAAATTCTATCGCCAGCACTGGAAATTTTGATTCGAATCACTAGTGAAGCGGGCGATGCCGGTCACAACGTCTTCGTACTTAGCTCTGTTTTTTTTTCAGTGTCAATCCAGCCTCGTGCGTGTCATCGTTGTGCTCGCCGCTCCCTCACTCACAAATAGCGGAAGCCAAGGGCCGTGTCCGTCACTTTTGCGAGTCATATACTTAATAATATCTGACATCTGTACCACCGCACCTGCACTGACATAAATGAACCCTTTATATCGTGCCCACCTGGATTGCTAAGGTCTGCAAATCATGTCAGTGGAGTACCGCAGGAGATGACCGATAAACTATCGATGATGGTACACTATGGCGCCCAGAAGACTCGTCCCTCCACACTTGGACCCGGGTTTTGGCACTCTGGATATATTTTTGAGCTTGGTCTCGCAATCTCCACAATATCACTGGAACACTTGTAACACATCTTCAAGTAACAATGATTGTACAGCCGAACTACTTCCAGCTATAGGCTGCCACTGCACCGTACTCATCGTGAATTTATCCTTTGCACAGAATCTACCTGTCCTCGATATAGTCCAAACTGGGTCTCGTTTCCATAGATTAGCGCAAGTTCTGAAGCAGTATGCTTTTCGCGTGCCTTTATAAATATCCCGGCAGGTGGCGGAAATAAGGATAACATTCATCGAGCTTATCATACGAAGTCTGATCATCTCACCTGATATCAACTATACTCCATTCCGGAGGGTCCTACTGGTGAGACCTGAGTCCTACTGGTGAGACCTGAGTCCTACCTCACCATCACTATTTCCAAGCTAATACTCAACTTCACATCAAGGGATATGTTATACATCAGGCTCTTGTAGGCTTCAACGAACAAATTCAATACTCGTGTTTTGAAAGGGCCATCCCGGGCATCGAGGCATCGCCCGAACTTGTATCCAATGTTGGTACACTTCACTTGGCTAGGATGTGCTGATGTATATCGTTCCTACACCGCAACGCGCATCAGGAAAATAAGATGGTGAACAGCTTTGTGGAGACCATAGCTTCGCTGTCCGCTGTTCATCAATTCTAGTTCTTGGTCAAATCCTATTTTTACTCCCTTCTTATGTTGTTAGATAAGGATGACTAGGTATGAGACTGCTTCGCTACGATGCCACAATATTGTCCAATAGTGTTCAAATTCGTGATGTGCGCCATCCGCTTCTATCGCTGTGAAGTGTGCTGTTCTGTATTACTGATTTCTTACAGAATCCTTGTTTTGTCGGCTACGGTTTATGCTTTCAACTTCGACGGTCCAGTTAACATCTCCCGCGACCCTATGAACGCCTCCAATGTGTCATTGACGGTGGCATGGACTGCTACCACCACGGACCCCGATACATTCTTTCTGAACAGCAGCTGTGACGGCGTAGGGGACCTCGAACCTACCAAACTTTACACTCATAATACAAGTTCATTCGTGTTCTCAATACAACCCGATGACTCTCTGTAAGTCATAGCGCAACAATTGCTGCCTACACTAACAACATTCACAATGTCGCAGAGTTAGTTGTAGTTTTATCGCTCAAGTCCAGTGAGTTCCTCCTTCTTGGATAGATAAGGGGCTGATTTGAGCGCGCAAGTAGTCAAGATGAAAACGTTCCATCCTTGTCTCCAAACGGGAGCATCATCTTAATGTTTGATCCTAACACATTCTCGTCGCTATCCAGTTCAGCAACAAAAGAGTCGTCATCGACCGGTCTATCAACTATGGCAAGTAGTACTCGCAAGTCAGCCTCCTCGTCCATTGTAATTCCACCAACCTTGAGCCGATCATCTACCAAATTCATTTTGAGCACTGCAAGCAGCAGAGAAGCCACAAGTTCAACCACAAATCCGCCCACTCCCTCCACTCCACCAGCTTTGAGTAGCTCCTTTGTATCCAATCCAATGGAAATTTCAACATCAACACCTGGAAACCACACAAAGCAGCCGGTTGGTGCCATCGTCGGGGGCGTTCTTGGCAGTATCTTCCTCCTGGCGATAGTTCTAGCGGTTTTTTTCCTCTATCGGCGGAAGCAACAAAACCCCTCTGACCTCGATCTATTACGGGAGTCGAGAGGTATAAAGGTGTCTCCATCTCCGTCCGTGAGAGAGGGTATGATCAACCTTATCCCCAAAGTACAAGGACTGTCTTTGCTGACTTTCCTCTAGAATGGTCGGCAATAATAGATGCTGCAATGGAGGAGGCTGCTAAGCAAACAATGAGGGCTCGTTCTAGAGCAGGAAGTACGATAGAGGCCAAGAGTTTGCATGGGTCTTCTCCCGTTCACGCTCGAGGTTCCACAACCCCACCGCCCGTACCGGAGATTCATGGCAGTGGGAACCAGGAGCAGGTCACGCCATAAGTCCCGTAATCCCACTGCCCCTCCCCGGACATTCGCCACGGAGAGCATGTGCAACGTTGTGATTACTCAGAATCTAGCGAAGAGCGAGAACCCGAGGAACTTGGTGATTCGTTGGTCCAAAATATCAGTTCAGTTGGGAAAGGACAGGTAGGAGTCTAGAGAGTTGGAGCAAGATCTAGAATGGAGTCACGAGGACAGTCTGAAAATGCGCTGGGTGCTGGATAATAGCTGCGATGGTTTGAATTTGTTTGCGGACGATTTACACAAGTCAAAAATAACGGATGTTTGATAGTCGAGTTCGGACTATCTCCAGTGTATCCGCCAGTGCAGTGGAAATGTGATTGCGAGGAAGGTACAATGTTCGCTGACGTCATGTCAACCAGTTACATATTTGCCTATATGCGGCTATACAGTAAGAACAATATATAGATTGTTTAAACCTGTTCAGTCCTCGTTCCCCGAACTCGTGTAGTAGTATCAGTGGTCGAGCTGCGGGAACTCTACTGCTACATACAGCCTTCAACATCATATGACTCGTGAACAGGAGTTTTTTTTTTTTAGTTTACTAATCCCGACGGTGCACCGTGAAGAGCCTAAGTAAAGCAGAAAGATTTACACTGACCTCCCGGTGTCAGTGATACTGCAGGGATTGCGAAAGGACTGCTATCCAGGTATGATTCATACCTGACATAGGTACGACTCTCGAAAGCGGCATGTGAAGTGGTTCAATAGTATGCATAGGCGCCATCTGTAAATTCAAGAAGTTGGCCGTCGTGATGAATGAAGTGTGGGAAATTTTCTCCCGCGGTACATACTCGAAACACCAGTTCATGATCTATGCAGGGCTCAGTCAAGGTGATATTGATAAGTAGCATGCACGGAGGAGAACTCACCGTCAATTGACAGTTTGTAAATCAGAGAAGTATTTCCAGCGCATGCCTAACCTTCTTCGCGACCACTGTGCGAAGCTTTGGGATCACCGGCACCTTCACTTGAGCTCAAAGCATGCTTATATAAAGCCACAGGTTTACCCATAGCATGCGTTTGGGAGGGAACCGCTGGCCATCATAGATCCGTGACCAATCTCCGCTGAGCGCTTCTCGGCATCGCCATTTCCAAGACGATGCGTGTCAACATGATCTATATAGCCCTCTTCCGCAGGTTTCATGCAACGACGAACGGATTCGTTATTCCGTATCCTCAGAGAGAAAGAGATATCTCGGGTAAGGAAACCCATGGCCTAAACTTCCGGCTCAGAATCGTGAACAGGACTGATTGATATTCGTACTGATCCACTGTGACTCCCGCAATCCTTTCACGATTTTGTCTTTCGACTTATGGCAGACAAATGCATTGTTCTTATTTCTCCCGAGCACTTTCCCCTGATATTGCCTTTGAACATCAGAGGAAAAGAGGCGGCAAACACAGCTCTTGATGTGGGTTTCGTTGTATGATGACTGCGCTAGCTTCACTGTTCATCAATTTCCTTCTCCCGGTCAATCAATAGCGATCCCTGTTCCTTTTTATACTACTAGGAATCAATGACTACGTGCCAAGTCTTCAGCAAGATGCCTCCACAAGCCTCAAGTGTATTCAAGTCCATGTTGTACGCTTGCTTTACCCTGCTGCTTTGGTGTGTCATAACCCTTGACTTTCATTCTCGAACGTATAGGATTTGTAATTTTTTGGCTGGTATCACTTCTGGCGTTCCGACCACAACTTCCCAAGTACAAATGCTGGTTGTGGCATGGTCTCCTACCCGTGACACTAATACAGCCCTCCCAAGAAGCGACGCCATGGCTGAATCCAGCCTAACAATATCTCAAAATCCTATGTGCGTGAAAGTTCACCAAATTATGCATGTTAGGAATAACAGAAATCCAAAAAGCCCTAGTGCAGGGATCAAATTGCTTGGTGAGTCAGCTCGTCCTGTTTTAGAGGACTAACTTAATAGAAGGAATATTTTAACAGCCCGGAACGACTCAAACTCGCACATCTCCAGTAGTTCAGCAAGCACACACAACTCATGCTCGGAAAATCAGATGTCAAGCAGTTCGTGCGTCCTTCGCAATGAGTGCAAGTGAAAGTCCAAATGTTGACAGGACCTGTTAGTTCCATATCAAGTGTAGAACCGACATCAATACAAACTAGATCTAACCCCATTTCAGAGACATCCACCCAAAGTCCGGTCCTTTCTTCGTCCACATCGACTGCGTTGACCACTAATACTGATTCTATCGCAAATCAAACGGGAAACTCAACATTGACATCCAATGCAGGTAAGAAGCAGCCCATTGGTACAATTGTTGGAGGCGTCCTCGGTGGCGTATTCGGCCTGGCTGTCGGTGCTGCAGCTATATTTTTCTGTCATCGTAAGCGTCAGAATCCATCGGACCTTGACCTCTTGCGGGCTGCAAGAGATAACAACGTGTCTCCATCTCAGTCATTGCAAGAAGGTGTGCTCAGCTTTATATCAAGTCACAAGGCCCGCTTTTGCTATCTCCCCCCTTAGAATGGTCGACAAGAATGGAGGCTGCGATGGTCGAGGCCGCGAAGCAGACAGAAAGGGTTCGTTCTCGAACAGGAAGCATGCCTCGCTCATCGATCTATGACGGTTATCATGATACAAGTGGATGGCAGAGTCCGGATACGGTAGGAGACAAGAATTTGTATGGGTCTCCCAGTCGAGTCCTAAGTCCCGCGACCCCACCGCCCCTGCCGGACATCTACCCCGGAGAGCATTTACGAAGTCGTAGATATTCAGAATCTAGTGGGGAGACTGGGATTGAAGAAACCACTGATGCGTCGGTCCAAGGGTTTCAAAACTCGACTGCATCAGTGTCAACGACCACATCAGTGTCAATGACCACGAGCGGGAGCCTGGATAGCAATGAGGAAGATTTCGAGTTGGAACGACAAAGACGTCGTGAGGAGATTTTCGAACGGATGCGCAGGGTGCTTGACACTAAGTCCGATGGCTTTGACAGATGATATCAGGAGTAAAAGTAACATATATTTACCACTGGTTGGATAATTTCTTTCATTTGAATGGACAAGTCACCACCGATTTGCACGATGCGGAGTGATTGAATGAACATCTCTCCACCGAATTTTCGTGCACAGGATGTGAGCTGCTGGAACGAAGGATCACGCCTTCATGGTGGAAGTAGTGGCGGAGTCCGCAGTGTGTGTTTTCGATATGCGCGAGTGTGGACGTGGTTGGTGTGATTGATCCCACGTGGAACGGCCCGCTACTTGGCTCCGTGCGTCAATGGGACTGGGATCGGTTGCTACTTACGTGCACCTGTGACGAACTGGAGTACTTTCAAGACGGTTGCTGATCATTACGGCTCAGCGCTCATCCTTGTAGGGGATCATGCATCGGAAATCAAGCTGCAAGGATAATGAGCTTCGATGGTCCAAGCGGACGGCGACCAAGCTTCACTCTCATTCCAATTTGAACTACATTGATGATTCTCCAAGCCGTCGTCGAGTAATATCCTATAGGCCATATGGCTCGTATGCCAGGTATAACAAGTCCACGCATTGATATCGTGATCTTTCCATAAGTTCTCTACTACTATACTACCATCGGGAGAATTGCAAGTCATGTATGTTCTCACTGACGGGTAGCAGTGGTACTTTCCTCAATGGTATCATATTCATACATCGCCATACTGGCACATTGGCGCTAAGACTTGATGAATCATTCTGTTGAGTTCAAGTTGACCTTTTGATCATCTCATCTGACAGTCCGTTTGTACAAGGAGCTGGTTCATCGTGAAATCGTGATCAATTCGAGTTGTACATCAGTATCTTGTCCAGAGCATATCTTCTCACCATCGCTCTTTCTTTCACGAGCTGCGGTAGTGACGAACAGATTCGGACCTCCATGGTTTCAGAATGTCTGAATGAAGTATCAGTGATGACTTTCGTTGGGTGACTACCGTTCATCAACTCTGATCTTGCATCCTTTTTATACTAGAAGGAAAAGCGAGTCGCCCCAGCAAGATGTCATTACAAGCTTTGCCTAGGCCACTGGACGCCATAATGTACGCCGACTTCTCCTCGTTACTTCAACGTTCAATGCCACTCGGTCTAATTGAGCGTATAGGGTCCTCAGTTTGTTAGTAAGGGCTAATGCTCTTCACCTCCAGCTGCCAGGTGTGGTAAATCCAGGAGGCATGGTGAATGTGACATGGATTTCATCTCCTGGAGATCCCCCGCAGTTCGATCTCAGTGCAAACTGCAATTTGATGATACCACCCATACCCATTAAAAGCTCGATTAATACGGATAGTCATTTACTTGCTTTCAAGGCGCCCAACTTCGGATCTCACCCGGTTCCTCCGTTACTGTGAGCAATGATCCACCAAGTTTTGCGGCAAAGATTTACATAGATCTAGAAAGTGCTTTTTAGTGGCGACCAAGTGAGTTCATCTGGTCTGTTGAAAGGACCAACTTGAAAGGCAGAACAGTTCCGCCCATCAACGCCTGGACTCGGTGCAAGTGACCTTGCCAGGACAAACCCCCGCAAAAGACGTTCAAAGTTTGTTATCAAGTTCAAATGGGTCGCCTACTAGCAATCACGCACGGATGACAGACACTCAGTGCGTCTTCTGGCTAAGCGGTCAATAAGAATTGTCGGGAGTAACGACACATTCAGTTCAACGTTAACCAGTATGCTCAGTCCAGCACCAACCATGTCCAATTCAGCGCAGATGGTTCCATTACTAACCTCTGGTTCACATTCCTCTGAACCGATATTAAGTACCCAGAAGAGTTCCGATCCTTCCATAGAGATGGATCCTTTTGCCCCCGCAAGAACATCTAATGAGAGTGCGGCTCAGTCCTCAAAGATTCCATTGACCACCTCGACGGCCACTGAAAGTTCCACGAGCAACTCAACATCAACAGTCAATGCAGATGTGAAGCCACCCACTGGCACAATTATTGGAGGCGTTCTTGGAAGCGTATTCGGCCTGGCTGTCGTTGCTACAGCTATATTTTTCTGTCGTCGCAAGCACCCGGATTGGTTTGACCTCAACGTTTTGTGGGCTACGAGGAACACTAATGCGTCTCCATCTCCGTCATCGAAGGCAGGCATGTCCATTGTCCAGCCTCATCACACGAGCTTCACTTTTCTGACTATCTCTCGAAGAATGGGTGGCAAAACCCGCGATGGATGAGACCATTGAGCAAGCAGAAAGGGCTCATTGGGACGCAGGAAAAATGGCACACACGCCAAACTATGAGGACACAAGTGGGTGGCAGAGCAGGAATTGGACCACAAGCACTGGCAGGAACAAAGAGGAAGAATTCGAGTGGGAACAAGAAAGGCGACGCGAGGAAATCTATGGACGGATGCGTAGGGTGTTGGACAATGGTTCCAGTAGTTTCGATTCAAATGTTTTACACAAGTGAAGAATCACGCGTCTTTGTCAGTTGAACAAGTGTCCTATGTCCATGGCCATCAAGATGTTAAGCGCTGACTCGGTACGATAGCATGTTTGCTGCCGGTTCGGGGCTCCATTATTATTTTAGATTTTTCCTTGATTTTGACAAACATGTATCAAAATTATATAATATTTTCATAACTTCTGAAGTGCTATGAGTGTTCTATACTTATACCCATCTTCTTCACGTTTCTGCCGGACACACACTACACAGCCCCACGTGAACAAACCTTCGAACGTTCTGCGTAAAGAACAGAGCTGGTGCTGTCTTAGGGCTGGAGCTTGAGCTTGATTACCTTACCATTGTCTGGTCCCGCTGCTCCATGAGTCTTCTTTGACAATAGCACATGCGTATACACATTTCCCTCATACGACACCGTCCCGTGGAGGCCGTGATGCGGTGATTCGGTGATCCAGATCTAGAGGGTCTCTGACCTCATGATCACCGACTAAAACTATCTTTTTCTCATCGCCTCTCCCGGTTTATGTATCATACACGCTGTCTCGTACTCTGTCTTGTACCATCATGATGTCCACACCTCGCGTGCCAGGTCTTGTTGGTCGCATGTAAGTCTGATCGTTGTCGTTTTGACCCCAGTCATTTAAATACAAATTTCAGCGCCTTTCTCCTCCTTCTCCAAGCTACTTGGGCTCTCAAACTTGATAATCTAACCGATGTCATCACGGGCAAGACTATTACGATTTCATGGGCTTCTACAGTTGACGATCCCGATACAACGGGCCTTTTTTTGTCATGCGACGGTGGCATCTCGTACGCGATGATCGCTCCCGTCTCGACAACCTCAGCATCCTATACCGTCGTCGTGCCGACATCAGAAAGTGCAAGTTCACCATCTCCGTGAGCCCAAACCATCATCAGTAGAAAAAACGCTGATTCAGATACAAGGCACTCGTGCAATCTTCAGGCCCGAGCAACGTGCGTTTTTGTCATCTTGATTTTTCCAGCGAAGCAGAGAATGGATGACAGCATTCACAGGGACGATGTCACAGTACTTGACGGAATCATATATGAGGTCGCCTCTCCCGCCTCAATCAGTTCGGAGTCGAAACGGTCACCAACCAGCGAAGCATTGCCGATGTCAGCAGCCACATTTGAGTTTGTCGCATATTGTTTCTTAACCAGTTGACCGAACTGAAGCCTTCGCGAAGTAACAGCTCGATGTCTTCATCCTCTGAGACTACAACACACTTCACATCGGACTCTATACAAACGTCTACTTCGCTACTCCCTACAACCAGTTCAATTGATGCCTTGTCTTCTACATCTTCTTCCCAGTCATCTCCCAAAGCCCAGTCATCTCCCACAGAAACATCTATTTCACAACCTGCTCAATCTGGCGAAGTCTTGGACGCTATCACGAGCCCAATGTCGTCATCCTCTGAGACTACAACACCCTTCACATCGGACTCTATACAGGCATCTACTTCGCTACTTCCTACAACCAGTTTAACTGATGCCATATCTTTTATATCTTCTTCCCAGTCATCTTCCACGGTCCAGCCGCTCTCCATAATCCAGTCATCTCCCGCAGCCCAGTCATCTCCCACAGAAACACCTATATCACAACCTACTCAATCTAGCGAAGTCCTCGACGCTACCACAAGCTCGATGCCGTCCTCTGAGACTACAACATCGGACTCCATACGAACATCTACTTCGCCAGTCCCTGCAACCAGTTTGACCGATGCCTTGTCTTCTACATCTTCTTCCCAGTCATCTCCCACAGCCCAGTCATCTTCCACAGCCCAGTCATCTCCCGCAGCCCAGTCATCTCCCACGGAAACACCTATATCACAACCTACTCAATCTAGCGAAGTCCTCGACGCTACCACGAGCTCGATGCCGTTTTTTGAGACTACAACATCGGAATCCATACGAACATCTACTTCGCCAGTCCCTGCAACCAGTTTGACCGATGCCTTGTCTTCTACATCTTCTTCCCAGACATCTCCCACAGCCCGGTCATCTTCCACAGCCCAGTCATCTCCCGCAGCCCAGTCATCTCCCATAACTCATCCATCTCCCACAGCCCAGCCATCTCCCACAGAAACGTCTATATTACAACCTGCTCAATCCGACGAGGTTTTGGACGCCATCATAAGCTCAATGTCGTCATCCTCCGATACTACAACGAACGTCATATCGGACTCTACACAAGCATCTGCTTCGCTCCCTATATTCAGTTCGACTGATGCATTGTCTTCTGCATTTTCTTCCCAGTCATTTCCCACAGCCCAGTCATTTCCCATAAACCAGTCAGCTCCCATGGCCCAGTCGTCTCCCGTAGCCCAGTCATCTCCCGTAGCCCAGTCATCTCCCACAGCCCACGCAGAAACGTCTATGATGAAATTATTCGACAAGATCACAGGAACGTCTACGCCAAATTTCACTACAATACGTAATGTCTTGTCGGCGAGTACTCAATCTATCGTGTCAAGTCATTTGGATGATGCAACCGCCCCTTCATCTATGTCAAGTTTCAGTACGATAAATGCCTTGCCGTCGGCGGATTCGCCCATCCAAGCTATAAAAAAACCAAACGGGCCAATAATTGGAGCAGTCATAGGTGGTTTTCTAGGTCTTCTAATCCTTGCGGCGCCTGTGTTGTTCTTGTGCCGTCGGCGCTCCCGACGAAGACGCTCGTCCCGTCCTCTAAGCCTCATGCGTGATGTCAACCCGGATATGTTGTCTGTTCCATTCTCCAGAGACAAAGGTAAATTTCTTACGTCTGCCACTTGGAGCACGACGTCTGAATTGTTGGCAGAGGCGTTGTTTGCGGCCGAAGAAGCGCCGGCCGAAGCACCGGATTTCTCGGCCTCAGACGGCGAGCATTTGAGTAGCTCTTCTCACAACTACTACCACCTTGACAGTCATCAAAGTTCATACCATTTAGACCTACAACTCCAGCCTATGCGGTTTTCGGAGAGTACGAGCAACATCTTATTTCCAGTACTGCGGGCAGCGGACGACGACGAAGATCGGAAGTCTCAACACACCGGTCATAGCCGTAGTTCTTCCTCATCTTCATTACAGGAAGAAGGCGGCGTCCTTCAGGAAGCGGGACGTCCATGGAATTTCTCGCCGCGTCCGATGGGCTATGATAGAATTGGTCAAATATCGAGTGATGATCTCAATATTGACAGAGTGGATCCAGAGACACGAGAACAGCGTCGTGATGCAATTCTCGAACGGATGCGTAGGGTATTGGACGGAGAAACCTAGTGTATGATCTTGAAAACATGGGCACATCCTTGGCGTGGACTTGTATAATAGGCCTACGAAAACTTTAGGGATATCTGCATCTGACTCATGGATGCGGGCCTCTAAGAAGACAGTGTGGTTCTTTTTCTTCAACGGGATTATGTAGCAGTGACTGGTATGTGCATGGCGAATGCGGTTTCTGCCTCACAATTTTCCTGGTATTCAGTGCTTGTCACTTCTGATCTTTCCTTGCCTCGATTTCTCGGAATGATATTCTTCTTATGGTGGGCAAATTATTGTTACCGGTGCGATGGGTATATAAATATGCCCACAGCCCCGACATAAACCACTAGATTACGTAATAGCACAGGTCGAACTCAGCCTCAGGCTTCAGCGCTTCAGCAGTTTTGACGCACTATCATTCCGAACATGTATGAGATTTACAAGCCTCGAAATCGGTTTTTTGGCATAACCAAGTGGGGGTGATTAGCGAGGGTGATCTATCTATCAGCCCTTCACGTTGCATCACACAGCATGTTTGAAATATTCAAGCAACGCATAGTCGAGTGACGTCTCTGCAGATGAATTACCTCGTCGTTGGCTGGCTCTGCATGCAAATCTTGAGCGATCCTTGACACAGGTACTCACATACATTTATTTAGACTGATACTTATGTTCGTGAAGGCCATGATGTGATGGAAACTATTTGCTCACGATCCAGGCCGAACGTGTTTCAGAAGATTTCCATGATTCTATCATCTCACCAAGCTGTCCATTCTCATACTCTGCCGGTTTATCATGCGCGTTGCCCTAAGGTCGTCCTCTGCCTTTTATCATCACGATGCCCCTTCGCGGACTGTGTCTTTCTAGCCACATGTACGTTTAATCGCTGCCGTCTTGACTTGACCCAGTCGTTTGACCGTGGTTCACAGTGTCCTCTTCTTCGTTCTACAGGGTACATGTGCTCTCCAACTTTTCCGTCCTGCCAGTGTTTTCCCGGGCGAGAATCTGAATATTTCGTGGACTCATGCACCTAGCGATCCCGCCACAATGAATCTCAACTTGTCATGCAATAATCAGTCTGAGATGCTTCTTTCCTCTGTCTCGACAGTCTCAAATTCCTCTCTCGTAAACATTCCACTATCACTAGACACTTCATCCAAGTCGTTTCCGTGAGTCCAACAGCACATACTAGGTAGAAGATACATTGACTTAGGTTCAAGGCTGACTTGCAATCTTGAAGCTCGAACAATGTACGTTGTCTTTGATTTTCCAGTGAGGTCAGGAATGATGACCGAGTGATGAAGCAATGAGACTCTACTCGATCAAGTCGCGGTTTCTGTGACCAGCCCTACAGCGTTAGCAGCGTTAGTCGGTAGCGGTATCTCAACTATGATACCGACATCAAATAGCGAGGCATTAACATCAATGAACTCAGCCGGGTATGTCTCGCGTTGTTTCTTAACTAGTTGATTTGACTGAAGCCCCTGTGAAGGGGAACCTCAATTCCGTCGTCTACCTCGAGTAATACAACAAGCTTCATGCCCGAGTCCACATCAGCATCTGCTTCGTCATCCACGATGACTAGTGCGAACGATCAGCAAAAGATGTCTTTATCATCTGATCGAACTATCTCAAGTACCTCGACAGATATAACCGCGACTTCATTTACGCCTGCCTCGAGTACAATAAGTACTCTGCAGTCGACTAGTTCACTAATTCGTTCTACACCAAAACCGGTCGGAACAATAATTGGAGCAGTTATAGGTGGTCTTCTGTGTTTTCTGATCCTTGCGGCAATCTTGTTTTTGTATCGTCGGCGCCACCAGCGGAGGCTCCATGCGCCTCCGCACGATGTGAAGCCGGATCTGCCGTCTGCACCATTCTCCGAGGACAAAGAAAGTAAATCCTCTCATTTTGTCGCTCGTAGCACGACATCTAAAAACGTTTGCAGAAGCCCTGCTTGCAGCTGAAGGAGGAACACCGCCCGAAGCTTTGAATCCGTCGGCTTCAGAAAGCCGGCGCGATCGCTCGGGTAGCTCTTCTCTCGGCCACTACTATTCTGGCAGTCATCGAGGCCCAGATGATCCAGTTGAACTCCAGACATTGCCATTATCAGAGAATCCGAACACCATCATAGTTTCAGTCCCGCGGGCGGCAGACAACGGGGAAGATTGGGAAATGCAGTACCCCAATCATAGCTCTAGTCCTTCCACCCCGAAGTCTTCGACAAGAGAAGGTAGTCTTTCTCATGGAACAGGGCGCTCATGGAATTCTTCGCCAAGTCCGACGGGCCATGATGAAATAAATCATAGTTCGTGTGATACCTTAGACATTGATAAAATGGATGCGGAGACACGAGAACAGTGTCGCGATGCTCTTTTGGAACGGATGCGTAGGGTGTTAGATGGGGAACAGTGCGTATGATCTTTATAACTTGGGATAGATCTTTGGCGTGCACTTGTATAATGGGTCTTCCAAAAGCTTCAGAGGTGTCTTCCAAGACGTAATGTTACTATGTTACTATTTTTCTATCTAGTTTCGCTACAAATATAGCTTAGGTCGTATTACAATGTAGAGCGGAGTATATAATTTAATTGGGAATTGAGATATATCCTTGATGTGTACTTGTAGACTACGCCTCTCGGCTTCGGGGGTGTCTTTTCGCTTGTAATGTTCTTAGTTGTAGTTGTGGATTACAGCAGTCCTATCAGGCAGACTTCAAAAACATTGACCGATATACATCATGTATTTCACCTCTATTTGTACAGCCACAGTTATTGTACATACTTATCACTACTACAATCAAGAACAAATAAACAAAAAGGTTCGATAAGGTGATCAAACATACATAGGTATAGTCTACACCAAGTTTCAAGGAGCTTGTTGCGTTGGAGCAAGCAATAATACACCCGTTTCGTACATCAACGTTCTGTCCGCTTTCGCCTCTAGTTCGAACGTTGGCAAGGTTTTCGGGATCCAGGTCTTGAATTCCGCCTGAGAAGGTAGCTCGTTGGCAAAGTTTACGGCTTTGTAGTATTCCCAATGCTCAGGAAACCAGCCTGCGCACTCCCAATCTACGATCGCGGTGAACTTGCCATTCGCTGGATCAAACATAATGTTTCGTAGGGTCAAATCACCGTGTGTAAGAACTCGAGCATGCGTTTTTGTGTGCCAACCGCACCATTTCAGGAAACGCTGGATCGTCAATTGCTTGGAGCCGCCGGAGTTGGAGATTCATATGTGCCTCATCACGGAATGGCCCTGTCGTTCCGTACATGAAAAGAAGACGATAGTCCGTAACAGGACTACTGCGTAAGTAAGAATCGCCCCACTGAAAACAGAACTATAGGCGTGGAACCGGGATGGAGGTTTGCGATGCAACAAACCGGATGGCAGCCATCTCATCTTCAACTGTCCTAGGGCCCCTAGGGCCTTTAATGAACAGCCAATGGCCCAGACTGACTGATTTACACAAGAAGTGATAGATTCCGGACCTCTCCAAAGCCAGACAGCCGCTGGCGAAGACCATGCTTTGATTTGGAGGGTCAATGCCATAAAACAGAGCTTGACAAGAGATCTAAATCGCTACGATCGAAAAAAAATTGATAATGAGACCAAGAACATACGCGAACAGAGGATGTACGGTTAGTTATTACAACGGGCGTGGGAACTTTCTGTCTTGTCTGACGATCACCGACATCAGTCAACTCCTCCAATCATATGGATACGCTGTCATCCGGCGTGCCTACCCAGGTCTGAGAGCCTAATGGGACAGTAAAAGGAGCAATCAGAGTCTGTCCTTGATGTAGAGAGCAACTGAGGCTGAGTGACACGCCTCCGCGACTCTAATTCAAACAACACGTGATTATGCAAACCACGCATACCGCTGACAACACGGCGCACAGTGCGGTTCCAACGTTCCAGCGTCACTCAGTAGCACTCAGCATTCAATAAGAAAATTCAAGAATATAAATCAAAGTTGAACACTTGACATACTACGATGTGCACTCTCTTGTTTCCCACGATAGTAAACGTTCTTCGCCACTTTTTTCGTCTTGTCGGCCGCGCTCTTGTCCCTTTACGCGTCCGTCTCGCATACCTCTTCTACAAGAACCCGTCGTTTACACGCAACGTTATGCTCCTTGACCCATGGACCATCCTTAAGAGATCCACCATTGAACAATCCCGGCAAGAAGCAGCTGCGCATGCCTTCATTCTTAAAAACACATCTGTTCCCGTTCCCGCTCTTCTTGATAGTTGGACCGACCCTTCTGGCTATTATGGGTACTTGCGTTTCTCTGTAGTCCCTGGCGTTCCGCTTGAGATTGCATGGCCGATCATGACGCCTGAATCGCGGGCCCGTACAACAATCGAGCTCCGAGCGCACATTGCAGAAATTCGTACCCTCAAACAATTGCCATTACCGATCGGATGGATAGGGTCCGTGGGGAAGAAAGGCCTGATCTGTCCAAGAATTGGGATGCATGGGCGCCCATGTGGACCATGGGAGTCCGAGGCGGATTTTAATGCGTTTCTTTTGAAACCACTGGATAAACGCAAGCCTGGAGACTGGCAGCGGGAGTTCAGGGATACTTTGGCTGGTTACAATCATCAAATTGTTTTCTCTCATGCAGATCTTTCTCCAGATAATGTGATGGTTGATAAAGAAACGGGCGAAGTGACAGGTATAATTGACTGGGCGATGGCAGGGTGGTGGCCGGAATATTGGGAATACAGAAAAGCAATGTATGGTGGTAGATCGTCTATCTCTTGGTGGACGAAGCTGTTGGAAGATGTCATGGAGACGTACTGGGAGAAGTGGGGGATAGAATCGGATTTAGAGAATTTTGTTTAAGCTATTCCTTACGTAGTGCTTGGATTGTAGTCATTAAGATCTTTCTCTCAGAGCAGGAATACTATGGGAAGAACGGAAGCTTTGTGCATGCCTTACGCCGGACACATGCCATGATAGGAGCGGTTATCGGATTTCTAGTTTACTTGACACTGCGACCTTTGATTGATTGCATCCTATCTCCTTCCGCCATCCAGTCTTTCGCCTAACTACACTTTCTCCCAAGCCAAGAAACACGTCCTCAGAAGCCTTTTACAAAAGCAAAGCCATATTTTGCTTAACTTGGAAGTAAAGTCCCTTTAGCATCAATTTTCAGGGCTGTCTCGAAGTTGGAGCAGTATGTGTTTGGCGCGACACAGCACAGCCCAACGACCCACTCGGAGTGCGTGTGGCGAAATATGACGCAGTGTCGTTGGAGAAAAGGGATGCTCGGGGAAGAGTGTGTTAGAAACTGAACCTAGATTATACAGACACCGTTAGTGTCAATCCTCAGTCTGTAGTAGAAACGACTCTATTTGTACCTAGATTATACAGACACCGTTAGTGTCAATCTAGCGTACATGTAAGTATAGAGTTCGACCATCTAGTTTAGGCATTACTCACCCTCAGTCTGTAGTAGAAACGACTGAGGGTGTTCGACTGTGTGTATGTAGTATATATATTAGTTCTTGTCCATTGTTCAGAGGGGTGGCCACGATGACAAAGAGTATGTGATATGTGTGATAGCGCAATGAATGTGGCGTGCTTACGGTGCTTTGTCCGCCAGATCGCAACAGAGTGGGTTTGTAAAAGGAGGTGGCGAAAAAGACATAGAACGCGAGCCATTTCGACCACAATGCCTCAACTTACTTATTGCATCAATCAATCACCATCATCTAATTTGATCTCTTAACTGTCAACTTTGACTTCGCCACATCTACCACATCACAACTTAATAATGTCTTCATCACACTCATCTCATCATTGCGAAATCGACTTTGTCGGGCTAAAAGAGATGAAATACTGCACGCTGTGCGACAAATACTTCGAAACGCTTGCAGAACTTCTCCAGCATATTCAAACTTCTGATGTACACCCGCGTTGCGAACCTTGTAACCGTGGGTTTCTGAACAAGAATTCCCGCAGAAAGGTGAGTTTCATGCGCCACACACTTTATATCCCACCCCTGACCGTATCTTCCCTCTCAGCACTTTGCCATGTCTTGTAACCACATCTACTGCTCTCTCTGCGACAAACTCTTTAAAACATACGCAGCGCTCAATGTACATCTCGAGCGCTCCATCCGTCATTCAGATGATTCTGACGATGATGACGAAGAAGCCGTCGATGATTGTCCAGATGGTTGGGAGGAGGACCTTACTGAGCAACTCGAGAGAGAAGCGTGTGCTAAGCAGGTTGAGGAGAAATTTACAGTCCATCCTCAGGAAGAAAAGAGAATGACAAATGTGCAGCGCAAACAAGCAATGTTGGTAAGTGAACCTCTTTTCCTAATATAAACCCCTTTTTCTGAAAAACCCCAGAAATTTATGGCTCACCGCAAGCGTGGTGTCCCGAGCGAATCGCGCTCATATTGTTGTCCAATCTGCCTCAATCATTCAGGGAGCGTTGCATCGACTCGCTGTGGCCATCTTTTCTGCATACCGTGAGTGTAATCGTTTCCACATCACGATTCATGCCAAAAACTCATTCTTTCCATCTTCAGATGTATATCCAAGGCTATTGAGCAGTGTTGAGGGACGACTAGCGAGACCGATGAGAGTCACGGGGATGAGCATTTCCTTTTAAGGAATACCTCTGCGCTCCCAGCCACCGAGTGTGGCTCGTCGATCGGTATTTACTATTCTTTGTGAACAAACTAAAATATTTTCCTTACATATAGAGAAACAAACAAACGCGGCCC